>JAQGCH010000343.1:0-25546 GCA_034699485.1 Nanhermannia elegantula | reverse complement strand
CAGATATTAGTAGTGAATGTGGTGTTAGTGCAACACAAGCAACACATAGTGTTACAAACTTTCATAGCATGTGTACTAATACTGGTAATAATAATATTAAATACGATATTACGATAACTTACACTTACCTTCAAATTGAATGAGAGAAACACAAGAAAAGAATATATAAATTAACTGAACCAAGACGTACACCAAGATATACACCAAGACCTACACTCGTATGACTCGTATTATTGTGTGTGCAGTGAATCAAATCGATAATAAATTTTTTATTATAATTTATTATTAATTATTTTTCATAAAATTATATATTTTTGTTTCATTGCTTGTGAAACGTTTCAAAATGACATTAACCATAACGAGTCCGTACCTGATCGGGAGTCCGTGTGGACATCACGGACAGTACACCTTCTATAAGGCTTTTAAATACCAATTGAGAAATAATAGTAAAGTAAAGATATTAATGTTGGGCGAGTTCTTCTTCTTGAGGATCTCTCCACACGACGATCCCTGCATTGGAGAACTGCAGCTCTTGTGGGAAGACAGGAATAGTGACCAACTCTTATCTTCGACCCGATTATACTTTTTGCCCGAACAGACACCCGACGGAAGGCAACCACATCACGGAGAGGTATGACTGCATACATACATACCTTTGTTATCACTATTTAATTATACTGTACAGTAAAGTACTCAATGATATGTTTATCAATTTTTCATAACTATTGAGAAAAATCGTTTCATTCCTTTGAGGAAAAAATTGTTAATCTTTTTATTTATCTATTGTTTGTCTTCCTTTTCGTTTCCTTTTTTTGTTATTTTTTATGTGCTTTTTATTGTCTCTACGAATAAAAGGAATTAATGTGTCGTTTAATTAATTAAGTTTTAAATACTGTTTACTATTGGACTAAAAACTAGAGGAAAATAAGCTCTCGAGTCAACCCTTTTCTCAAATAAATTGTATTAAATTAAGTCTGTTTTGCTATTATTGACTTATTATCTAAACTATTACTATATTTGCAATTACTGTAAACTTGTGTTATGCGCACTAAAAAAATTAGTGGAAACGCGTCATTGAATTAATATGAAAAACTACTTTAAATCAAAACATATATTATATAAATATATTATAAGATATTATAAAACTCACTCACTATCTCTTCAGTGGGTATTATATAGAACTACATGTAATGCTTTTGCCAATTGATTACTCATCTCTGTCTTTATTCACATCAATGCTATACTCCTGTACTTTATTATATGTTTTGTGCTATTTTTGAGGAAATAATCATCAAATGACTCTTTAATAAATCTCTTTATTAATAAATAGTTAAACAAATGTGTAATACTAATAAAATTTTAATTCAATTCAATGACAATTTTTTTTATTCGCTTAATTCATAGTTAGATTAATAATCTTTTACAAACTTTTAAATAACATATTTATCAAAATTGTTATTTAAATTATTATAAAGAAAAGTATTTAATATAAGTTTGTCACACAATATAAAGCCATATAATGTTTATCTCATAAACTTATAGTTTTTTATTCACTCATTCAATGCGAGCCAACATGAAAAGCATGTAAATGAATAACTACCGCAACACATATATACTGTGCTTTGAGAGCAGGAATAGTAAAGTGAATTACTTTGTACTGCTATTTAAACGATATTTTCATGTAATATGACCTACAAATATACAAATATTCAAATCTGTCTTACATTGTCACTCATGCACAATAAAAGGGTTACCAATTTTTGTTTTTATTTGTTTTCTGGTTCTCTCCCTTATCAGCTAAGCTATTCTCTAAAATATTATATTCTTTTTGAGTGTAATACTCATATTGTTTTGTCTATACGAAAATTTGTCGCATTAGCGACTTTCAATTGAAGGCACAATTGCGAACTATAATTCAATATACACTAACTTTGCTGTAATCTTATTGTCTCTCTTTCTTTATATACCGTACTATAAAATATATATATATAGCAAATATCTGATATATATCTTTTCAATGTCTTATTTTTATATCAATAATGTTTTTATATAATGCATGCCATACAGGATTTTTTAAAAATTTATAAAGAGTCCACTGCAAAAAATTGAAAGATTTTATATTCGAATTGAATGCCAAAGATGGGTTAGAACAGATTTTTCTAAATTTTATTATCACTGGTAATATTGTATTATTTATAACAATTGAAATTTTAAGGTCTTATTCAAACATGAAGTTACCGAATGATCGCATAATTTTTATAAAATTAATTATAATGTATTGACGAACAGTGGAATCAGAATATAAAATACGTTTTGCTCTTTATTATAGTTTTTGCTATAAATCCTTTCCGTCATTTTTACACACCCTGTATATGGCGCAAAAATGCAATATATTTGAGAACCTTTATAAACATCAATATATTCAGTTCTCAAGTATAAACTTATTGTATTGGACAAGAAGTGGTAATAATAACTAACAAAAAAATAAAATATAATATACAATATTAAAATATGTTAAGATATGATATGATATGATAGCGAACCACTTGTGTGTTAACGTTTTTTCTGATGATGCGTTTTAAACAGTATAACTCCCCTCATATTGCTTTTGCTATTGTACTATTGATCACTTTAATAAATACTCTTCAGTCAGTATTAATATTTTATATTTTCCTTATTCAAAACCTTTTTATGCTTCACTCGTGAGAATATTACAAC
The DNA here is from genome assembly GCA_034699485.1 of Nanhermannia elegantula. Classification (NCBI taxonomy): domain Eukaryota; kingdom Metazoa; phylum Arthropoda; class Arachnida; order Sarcoptiformes; family Nanhermanniidae; genus Nanhermannia; species Nanhermannia elegantula. Next base: position 22,828 of record JAQGCH010000343.1, on the reverse strand, counting down.
GAAATGTCCGAAAGAAAAGAAAAAAAATAGATAATAAAAACTAGTTTTTCCATAAGAGTATTCAATTTCACAGTCAATATAATGGATTATATACTGTGTATAAACTATTTGTGAGTTTTTAATAATATAAAAGCATTAAATTACATTATATTAATGGGTTCCGTTGTGTACAATTCAGTTCACAACTAATTTATCATTAAAAAAATTAATACAGAGTACAGTAGTGAATATTTTTGTTAATTTTAATCGTATTTTCATTAATAATATTTGAATATGCGTTCAATTGTCATTTTATTTAATTTATTTATTTACAAACTTTAGATTATTATAATAACTCAAAATAAACTGAAGTCAATCTCAAAATATATTTATTTAATTCTATTCGATATTAATTAAAAAGTATTATAAATTTATAAAAAGCTGACATAATTCATGACATAATTTCATTCAATAATTTTTTTAAAACAATAGTTATTTTGAAAAACAAATTTTCCAGATTTATTGATTAATAATAGGTTATTCTGTTTACGAGATTACTTGTATATGATTAAGCTATTCTTTAAAATGGGATCACATTATAGTTTTTTGTTCCTTAAATTGAGAAAGTAGCGCATATTTTTACTAACATATAGTTAGCGTTGATAATCAATTATTAGAAAACGTTGCGATTTTAAAAATAGTTTATAAAAAGCAATTAAATGAAATAAATTTTAATTATATTATACGTATTTTCAAAGCTTGTAGTGATTTATTTAACATCACATTCGCAAATGAAATATAATATCTAACTCGTAAGTGCACACATGTAATTAAAATAAATTAAGATAACCTAATAAAATGGCAAATAAAATGTTAATAATTCACGAAATATTGTTTATACAAAGAAAGTTCAACATTTGATGTGCTTTTTTGTAAATTTCAACAATGATAATATTTTTTCTCTAAGTTCTAATTATTTTTGTTCAGGTCTGAGCTTTTAATTGATGGCTCTATTATTAAATATGAATCAAACATAATGAGCTTCAATATATTTAGCGTTTATAAAACTACCTGTTATGCACATATCACTGCGTAATTATATTTCAAGGTTGAAAGAAATGCATTTCAATGATGAAAAATAACAGAAAATTTATCCCTTTCTGATACATAACCTTCTAATATAGCAAACTATGAAAATAAAGTTATAAATATTTACATTTAAATAATATGGAAACAAAAGTCATTTTTCAAAGATAATGCACTAATCATTCATTTGGTGTAAATGTAAGAGAATTTCGTAATAATTTATACTTTTTCTCAGAAAATTTTTCTTCCAATTTCTCTGTTTAAACAGGATGTGATTATTTAGCGTTTAAATAACTCAAATTAAATTATAAACCAAAATAAGTATTTATAATTATCAAATATTTGTCTAAATGACCTCCTATTCAAAGCTCCGATCTGTAGTCCATTGAGTGGTGACCCCTCTTCTGATCCCTCTTTTGGCTCTCTTTTTCTGCTGCATCTCTTTTGGTGTATCGCATATACAAATGATTTTTGGTTAAAGCAAAGGACCAAATACCAGATGCCTCATATCTGTGTTATTCGGATTTCAAGCATAGGTTATTCTATCACTACTGGTAAGACCTTTTTGGTGGTGTCAGTCCCCTTAATACGTATTGCGTCCATCGCTTCCCCCATCGAAGCACACACAACATACTCAAACATCAGCATAAAACGTTCCGCCCTTTAAAACGCTTCAGAGTTTTTATATATAATATAACTAACTTAATATATATTGCTGTCGAAAGTCTCGTCCAAATATCATTAGCTTTAGCTCAATAAATGCTAAGCTTATCGAATATGATTGTTATGTGAAAAATTATTGTGTGTGTGAAAAAATCAAGTAAACCATTAGTTTTATGCTCATACTAACACAGTTTGAACGAACATTCTTTTTATTTCTCACTTACCAACAAATAAATTACTCTTTTTTAAAAAAATTACATAAATAATAATAATATTAGATTTCGATTCCATCATACTCTCTTCTATCAAAAGGCATTACCACTACATATCTTAATGCGGATTTCCCTCAGTATTATTACCAAATGTAGATTATTACTACTTATTATACTTGTATAATAAATAATAAGTTATTTTTCTTTCTGATAATGAAAACAGAAATTTTCAGTTATGTTATCTGCAAAACGTATAATACATAATATTTTATTATACTTATGCACTTAATATAAGAGTGACTAATGATTATTCTGATTATTATATTAATAATTTAATATATTTATCATTTAATCATATCTGAGTTTTATAAAACTTTTATTTGATTTTAATTTTAATAGACTTGCAACTAATTTTTGCATCTCTTTAGACCAACTCATTAGAGATAAGTTAAGGAACGTTTGAAAAGTAGAAATCTAGAAGTAAATTAATTTTTTTTGATATTCAAATATTAGAATAATATAAAGCATTCAACAAATTGATGCTTTTATTGTTGGTACCATTTAATGATAGCATTACTTTAAAAAATATTTGCAGATAAGTAGTAGTGCTTATGCGCTGATTTCGCGTTTTACTAAATTGATAACAACTCCGACTAATAGTAATAATAAATGAGTTAATATAACTTATATAATAATTTAATGCTAAAGTGAATATTTAGGCTATTGTTTAATGATTATTTCATTATAATTTATAAGTAAATTAGTTGAAAAAATAATAGGTTTACCACATTATTCCGTTTAGACTCACTCTATTCTATTGATATCAGAGATTTAGTTCTCTTTCTGCCCAATTTTATTATTGTTATAATTAGTTTAACTTAAATATCTTTAACTGCAAATACCGGTACTGTCATTGAAATGGTAAAGAGAGCTCCGATAAGCGATAATTTTTTGTATTAACCTATTTCGTTGAACTAATGCTATAAAGCATGCTCTTATACTAGTAATAAATTGCTTGATAAGACTCCGACGGCTTCAGTTCAAAATGATATATTGGAATAAATAGCATAAAATGAAAATTGCGAACAGAAATAATGCATAAATAAATATTAGTGATGGCAAAGTAGAGACAAACTGTAATAATGTATAAATAATGGGTTGAATTGCTTTAAGCTTTTAATATTGACTATTCGGACAGCAATTAGAGTAACTAATATTTTAACATTTACTGTAGACTTTGTTAAACAATTTAGTCTTGTTTCGTCTCTTCAGACACTAATATTGCCTCTTTTTCTGCCTTATTCTTTAGTAATACTCTCTTATTCTCCCTTTGTTGTGTCTTTGGGTGTGCGATATCTTTTACACGGTTAACGGCTTGAAGGCATATCAATTTACTCCTTCGTTTTCCTAAGCTTCCTTCCCTTTTATCCCCCATACGCGCCACCTCTGCCTTTTCCTTTATGTTGATTACTATATTATTCATTTCTGTGTTTCTCTCTTTCTTCTCCCTGACTCTCCTCAGTATCCCTCAGACTCTCTCAATGTCTATGAGTCTCTCTCATTGAGTCTAATTTTATTCCCCATTTTAACTTTAAGAGTTAGTATGTATTCTTTGTATTTGTAGTGTTATTGTTGAGTTGTTTAAAGTAATTATTATTATGCAAAAATATGTAATGATTAGAGCTCAAAGTCTTGTTTCACAGTGACTCTCACTTTGTCTTTCTATTGTTAATAATCTCAAATTTTTATATCAAAGGGGAATCAAATAATGGGGGAAACAATATATTTGAATAATTTACTTATTCTTATAATCCCTATTCATTATGTTGTGAAAAAGCTTTTTATTCTATAACAAAGTATTTACATGAGTAACATATACTGTAAAATGACTTCTCGCCAAACTATACACTTCTTGTGCTTATTTTGATTCCGGTTTTTGCTACTGCCAGCAATAATCTGTAATCTTGTAATACTGGACTGTATTATACAAAAAAGTATTAACTATAGTATTCCATTGCCTGCTATTTTGCAACTATTGCCTCCTTATTCTATTGCATTTGCAATGCCAGGAAATTGAAGTAAAAGGAAAATTGTTAAAGCATTGCATGCATGAGTGCGGTTTCATGGTTACGTTCAAATTTCGATCACTTTTTTGTTTCTTTCTTTCATCATTTCTTACCATATAATACTCATCTCCTCTATTGGATTGTTTTGTTTCACTTCTGTATATCTTTTGCCTTTACTTTCATATCAAACATTTAAAAGTGTCAGCTGTTCAGCAAAAATAGTCACCCGAACAATAGAGAGCCAAAAGAAAGAGAAATATTATGATAAAAGTGAAATTTGACTTTTAGTCAGAACAATAAATTGTTGTATTTCTCATGACGATTGTTAATACATCACAAAATGTGAATAAATGATTTTGTCATATGAATAAAGACTAAATTTCCATATCATTATTGACATATGATTCAAAAATATGCTTTATTTGGAAGGCATAGCATTGAGCCCATTGAGCCCATCCCTATATAACTAAAACAAGAAACACATGAATTAATTATTTTTAAAAATTATGTTCAAATTGAATTGATTTACTGTATCGTAAAAGGCGTTCATTTGCCAATTAGACTCTTTCATGCAATTACATCTTCATTAAGATATTTACTAATTAGACGAAGCTTTAAAGCAAACATTTTATGAACACTTTGTGATAATCTTATTCTTTTTCTATTTATTTATTAACAACTAAAATGTGTTGATTAATAAAAATAAGCAAAAAAGGAAAAGTTTTGATATTTTTTAATTTGTGTATTTTGGTTCAATTGGATAATTGATTAAATCTACAGCAGTTACTAGTATTTGAGTAATTTATTTAAGTATCGGGCACTTCAAAAGTAGTTTTATCAGTTAATCTGAAACACTTGGAATCGGTCAAAAAACCTTAGCATAAATTGTTGGGATGCCATAAACTTTATTCAAAATTTGCCTCTTATTTAGGTTTTAGAAAAAGGAAAACACGAAAACCCCTTTTACTAAACTTTTTTATGAATATTTTTTTTTTATCTACAATATAAATGTGTTGCAGTTTATGAATATATGGATTTAGTATTTATGCTAAAGATAACAAATTTGATGAAAATAGTTGTTGATATTGTTTGCCATTCATTACACTTCTATGTTGACACTTAATATAGCAATTTATAGCAGAACATCCATAGCTATCTTCATCTATTTGTACATAAAGAGGAGTCACTCTCTATGTTTCGAAATTAGTGTCCTCTTATGCTCTCTGTCTCTCTCACTTTCTGTGTGTGTGTGTCTGTCTGTCTCTGTCCTCCCTCCCCCTCCTATCACTCCACTCTGTATTCGGTATTGATTTTTGAAAACCTATTTTCTGCAGAAAGAATCACAAATAAGGTTTTGCTTAATCGTACTCGTATTGCAATCGACTTGTTTCTCGCTCTCTATCTCTTATTTAAATTCAATTTTATATTTAGAAAGTTTAGAAAGGCTTCAAAATGCTTTAAATAGAGAACGCAAAAAAATATTTTTATACAATAATTATTATGTAATAGTAATTTAATTATTGTTTTTTGTTATTAATACTTATATAACAAAAATAAATATTATTTCTTGTGTCACTTCGGAGATCACAAAAATAATTTGAGCGGAAATGAAATAAATTTTATAAACAGTGCAATAGTATAGAAATTGACGCCTCTATGAATTCTAGTGGTAAAGGTATGGAGAGATGAAATATTGAGTGTGAGGGAAGAGAGGGGGCATCAACCCTAAACCAGTCTATTTGAAAGGGCATTTTATATCACAAACTTGCACTTAAACACAATAATAATAATATAACCCGAATACATACCAAGTCTCACTCAATGATGTTTGGCTTATTTTGTTAAGCATTTTACTTGTTCTTAATATTTTATACATTTCATTATAAATAAAACATTTTTAATGCCTTTCATTCATTTTATAAACTAATTTATAAGTTTTTCAGAAATCAATAATATCTAATCGAATATTTTCTCTATCTTTTCTCATTTCTTTGACTAATTTGTTTATTATATAAATATTTAGTTTATGTGCACAAACGCACAAATAATTGTAAGTTATTAGACATTAGGAATATGAGAAAATAATTGTTGAATTCAATTCAGGCTAATTATTATTATCGCCAAAAGGAAGGATAAAGTGGATAATAGATAATGTGAACACTGTGTGAGAGAATAATATAAAATGACATGAGATAATAGGCTCTCATATACTTATATTTGTTGACCGATTTAAAAATTCAGATGTTGTTTATTTGGCTTAAAACAGATTTGAATGAGAACTGATCTCTTGACTCTCACTTATAAACTCACGCATTTAATCACGTTTTCCTTATAGAAGTATACTTTTTGGTGTGTTTTTCTTGTTTTATCTTTAAATAGCTTACACTCAACTAAAACATTATTCTTTTGTGAACAGAATTCCACATAATTTCCTGTAATCTGGAAACTATAGTGAATTTGAAATTAGAAAAGAAAATAGTTTTAGAAGTCTTTCCATTATTAATAAATCTACTAAATATATGTTAACATAAATTTAAAAGTAACAAAAACAAAATCTAATTCTAAAAATTGAATTTTGTTTTTCATTATTATAGTTTTAAAAATTATTCAAAATTATTTATGTAACAGCTATAATGTTGTTATATAAAACTTATCAATTTGAAAATTAATAATGAATTGGTCTCACGCTTGGTATGCCTCTGAGCCATATGTTTATTTATATTTATATTGCTTTAAAATACCTGTATATTCAGTAAAGAAGAAAACCATTTTAAATTATCCATTATAAAGGCTCAAAAATGTTTTCACTCTATTTAGTTATAAAATAGTATTTTAAAATCATAAAAATTTTTGCATTTGTTTATAATTAAAAACGCTTTCGTAAAAGTAAATATTTCATTATAAATATTTTAAAATGATATCATTCATATTCTATGGCATAACTGTATCACAAAATAGAAATTATACACTTTACATATAATATAAATAAATGAATATAAATTTTATAATTTTGTTCAATTCATATAAACAAAAAATTGATCCAAAGTTTATTTTTCAAGTTAAAGCTTTTCTGTAATTGATCTCAAGTTTCTCTGCCATCCTCTAATTCAATGGCTAAATAAAAGCTAAAAGTGTTTCATTTGATTCACTTGTGCTGATGAAGGCTAGCAGTCAGCAGCCGAAACATTGTCTACAATATGCATAGTTAGTGGTATTATTCATGTTGTGATTAAAAGTAAGAAATAAAAAAATTGATTTCAATATTAAAATGAGCTGAGACTCCAAAACTATTTTCCCTATTGTTGTCGATGTCCCAAAATCTCTTTCTTTCTTTCTCTGTCTGTCTGTCTGTTGATGATTCTGGTATCTCTTATATCCAAATATCCACTTGTAGTCAGAAAAGTATTGCAACCATAACTTGAATATCATCACATGATCATCAGATCGGTGCCACTTTCTCTCCGACTTTCTCTTTATTTTAATACTAGTTCATAGGCTTAAATTCAATGCTCTTATATTGCCAGTGCATGCAATTCAGTTAAATATATCATTTATGAATACTAAGTCTTGTGAATGGGTCCGCCGCTCTCTCCAATAAAGCAGGGGTTGGATTGGCATAAAATAATGGTTATATTTGAGCAAACACTCTCTAAGAGGGGACAGAAGGGAAGATTAAACTCGACGATAGAAAGTGATAACAAAGTCGAAGGCAACAGGACTTGTCCTTTTCCGCTCTCGTGTTTAACTTGATTTTGTGGTTCAACATTTTTTTTGCCAAATTTTCTCAAAAATAGCAAATCATCAATAAATATAATGGTCTCGTCATAACAAACCGACCTTTAAGATGGTTAATGTTTTCTTAGACTAAATGTCTTAAAATGAAAATTTTTGCTTATCAGGCTTCAGGGCATAATGCACTGGTGCTCTTCTCATCTCTTTTGGTGTAATTGTACGCACTATTGAAGTTGAAATAAGAGAGAAAGAGAAGCTCGAGTTGAATGTTTTGCGTCACAATACCTGCTTTCGTTTTTTGCATTACACTATTTTATATTTTTAAAAAGTCTTATATCAACTCAATTCTTAATATAGACAATTCCTTTCCCCTGTTAAGGGGTGAGGAAAGTAATTCTTTTCAATTTGAAAGTAAATAAAATATGCTGTTATGCAATACTATTGTCATTATATTCAATTTTCATTTGGTTATAAATTAATATATTTTAGCATTAATATTAAAATTAATAAAAAAACGTGTTATATTAGAGCATTTTATTAGGAATTAGTGTTTATTCTTTAAATAATTTAATTTTAAAACACTAATTAATTAATTGCATTCACAATATAACTATTTGAATATATATATTGAAAGCATATATATTTGCTTATATATAAGATATATATTTGAAGCATTTGAAGGAAACTTACATATAAGACATATACTGGTATAATATGCAATTAATATATTAATTGTTAATGAATAAAGAAAATATTGACTACATTATTGACTTTGAAAGTTTACATAAGTTTAAATAATTTAAATTAATTATTATATTTGAAGAATAATTGTTTGTTATTGAAATGAAGCCAATAGAACAACAATAGAATGAAGAATAAGCAAAATAGCTATAAAGAAATAAACCTCAACAATAATATTGATATGTTATACCCAAAATTGAGATTATACTGCAGCTGAGTTCATGATTGCGTGCGAGTGCACTCAATTATTAGATACCAGTACTCATTCAAAATTATATTTTGTTGATTTTCTTTCAATAAACGTCTCCACTATTTAAACCATTTGAAACAGTTGTTTAATATAAGTAATTATTATTAAGAAAAACGATGAGTTTTATTGAATTACAGAGTTTTTTTTGTGTCTATTAGTTGGCAGGGACAGGAAATTAGAGAAGCATAAAAGGAAACTTTAAATGACCACTAATACAAGATTTCTATTTATATATATATTTGTGTATCTTTTCTTTCAGTCCCTTAAGGACTGTGAGATCTATTTTATCATCTTTTTCTCTCTGCTTCTTGTTTTTCTATACTATGTACTGATCTTTGAGGACACTTTACCTTATTTTTCGCCTCCTTTTCTCATAATCAAAGTATTATTACTAAAAGAAGAGTATATTCTTATTGCTTTATTTTGGTTCGTTTTCTTACGCTTTTATATTATGTACTCATTGTACACGTCATTTACTAGAGAAGAGCTGTGGCGCAAACATTGATTTATTGATCTAAAATACTTTGCTTATATCAAGCGTGATATACTAGTATATGTACTATATATATGTTAGTTTTTTGTCCCTCTATTATATTAGTATTAGTTGAATATATTTTCACTGAAAATACTATTATAAAAAGGCACAAAATCACTTAATATGCGAGTTAAGAGTGTTTTTAAAAATATAAATTTTATATTTTTAACGAAGACAGATAATTATTTAGGTAAACCATTTTCAGCCAACACTCAATTGGCACCTCTTTATTGTTAACTACTGTACTGTGTTTTTATTATCTATTTATGAATTGATAAATATTTTCGACAGCTATTGAGCGCAAGTAAAAGCATATAAATAATTGGCTCTTAAAAACTTTATTTTGTTAGAACTGCTATGAATGCTATGACTGCTATGACTAACTTATCAGAGTTACGAAAGTTTGCATTTAATAACAGAGTTTATATAAATAGTTGTAATAAAACAGCAATTTATATAAAGTAAAAACACTTTATTAAATAAGAATTAAGTATTTTTTTAAAATAAGGGACATATTCGTCAATTTAACTGTTTTCGATCTCAGTTATTAAATAGTTATTAATTAATAGTTCTATATAAAGAGGTTTAATATTAAAGTTAAATTTGATTATTAGTATAATATTAATAGAAAATTTTTATTTTTTATTGCCTTAAGTCATTGCATTTTCGATAGATTTTGGTTTTAGTTCAAAACTTTTATTTCCTTTTTCTCTATTACTTAGTCAGTAATAATAAATTTGAGCTTAAAAATATTTGTTATTAGTAGAAGTTTATACACTTTAGAGAGAATTTAAGCCAAATTGAAAGATGAGAGAGAGAGAGAGAGAGAGAGAAGCATTGCTTATACTCTTTACTTTTTTTTTATTGATAATGAGCTTTGAGAAGACTTAGAGAAGATGCGCAAACGCATTAAGATTTTATTAGTTATTTTAAATAGAGTCATACATTAATAAACGTTTAATAAATGAATCAATTTTATGTATGAACGAAAAACTAACTCTTAAATTACTTTTAAAAAACAATTTTCCAGTAAATACCTATGAAAAAAGCAAAAAAACTACATAATTGAAGTTTGACACTGACAAATACTATTCAAAATGCAGTACAAGTGCCGAATACATATATTTTGGAGAATCGCACAGAACCGCATACTTTTGAGAGTATCATTCTTAGAAATTTTTATCTATTCTTTTATATCGAGTCAAGTTATAATTTTTACAATGCATGCAATAGTACTGCAATGAAATTAAAAATTAAAAGAACTTCTTATTATATAGAAATTGATTAGTTAGTTAATATTTAATACTAAAGTAGAGCTAAAGCTATATTTGAATTATTTTGCTAAATATTAAAGTGCATTATATTTATGAAAGAGCTGTTCTAATGCTGACAAATGTGATGAATAACAAAATAATTTTAATTTAATAAAACAAACACAATAGATATTTGAGTGCTTATCGTACACAATTTCTTATTAATTATTTTGAACTCTATTTTATTAATATGGTATTAAATTTGATTATATTGTTTATTAAATCTCGAGAATAATTGCGATCGGGGGCCGTGTTTTGCGTCTGAGAACTGCGCCGTGACCTTAAAAACAAGACCCGAACCGCACATCTATAAAATGCAGTTTAGGTTAAAGACTCTGTCACTCCATATAAAGATTTTTGGAGAGTATATATGCGTGATATTTGTATACACATTAACCTTTGGAAAGTGGAAAAGTTTTGGTGATAATAAAAATAAATTTTCGAATAGCTGTCTCACAATTTTTATTAGAAAAAGAAAAAATATATGCAATAATAAAAGCAATTGTATCATATATTTTGCTAAACTGTGGTTTATTTATACTTTTAAATGATACGAAACGATCATATCATAAGTCGACTGTGATTTATAACTTAAACTTAAAGTTATTCAAATGATCACTAAAACAATTTTGTCTCTCTTTCTCACTCTTCAGTTATTACATAATTATTGCATAAAAAATATTTGCATAAATATAATACATATCATATGAAACAGCAATTTTAGACGCGTTCATAACTCGTTTTCTTTTTCTTAAAGCTTTTATTATTAATGTGTTTAACATTTCAATATATCACAACTGTTTTAACTTTGGTAAAGAAAGCTCTTGCTCTCAAAGAAAGAAAGCTAATACTCTATTTTATAGCTATGCGATAAGAAAAATGTTAAATCTCTAAGCAGTGCCAAAAACGTTTCTTCATCCTTGACTACAACGCATTTCATTCAAAAGTTACTACAGATTTGTCTTTATATTCATTACTCTATTCAGATTGCAATTATTGCAATATTTAATAGTCAGTATTGCAACATATTCTTCTCACTCGTCAGTGTTAACTCAGAAAAGTTTTACCATTTTAACAAATATTAACTTACATAATATAATATTTAACATTTATTCAATTAATAGCATTTGCGATCAAATTTTGAGTCAATTATTTTAGTTATAAAAGGGCGGCAACACATTCAGTACAGTATGTATACTATTCACTCAAATATTAACACCTCGTGAAATGTAAAATCTTATGAATATTATGTTGAATGTATACCTCTGTATACCTATACTCTAACTTATAAATATAATTGAATTTTTTCTCATTTATAGAGCGCTTTTATTTATTATACACAATATTATGTTATGACCTGATTGTGATTATTCTGTTTATACTCTATAAATATTCTCATATATTATACATCACTGAGTTATTGAAGAAATTTATTATTTTATTTTTCATTTCATTTCATACTTATTTTAATATAATATTTATGCAAATATTTTGAATCGGCATTTAATTGAGTTAAGGGATCTGTGCAAAGGTTTGAATCGCTTTCAATCAAAAATAAAATTTCAAAATATTAAGCAATTTTCTAAAAATGTTGAATGAGTGCACATCAATCTGTAGATTCTCAATCCAACCAAGTTTTAATAATTTATACCGATTTTCATCCCATTTTAACTTTCGATAAAAACTGTAATTTAAGCGAAATGAAAAATATGCTTCGATCACAAATAATTGTTTAAAAATTTCCTTCAAAGCTAGAAAATGTATTTAAAGCAATTGCTTTTAGTCTAAGTCTAAATCCTTTTTAAATTTAATAAACTTATAAAAACATTTAGTTTATAACAAGAAAATATGGAATTTTTGACGATAATTGATTTGGGGTCAGTTAAACAGGGGATCTTTAAATTGAGTATCGGTTGATTAATCCGCTGCCATAAGGAATGACTCATTAGATTTGATGACAGTTAAAAGCGCATAAATATAAACACATGTTTTTTCAAGCAATTAGTTTTTGTAACTTTTCTATTAAACAGTAAAAGCATTTCTAACTTCGTTATAACTGGCAGTTACACACACACTGCGCCTTAGATAATATGTGTATTTTTTAATTGTCATTACTTCCTAACTGTTTAGAATAATATGACTGAACTTCAACATCAAAATTATCATTTAATGTTTTTAATCCCTTTTCTGACCTTAAAGTTAGTATAAGTGCAACAAAACTCAAAACCTAAATGATAAATGATTACAATGTAGTAATACTACTACTGTTTTACATTATCTATAACTAGTTTATGGAGTATTGCTATAATTCAATATTGAGTCTCGTTATAAATTCCACCTCTTCTTTGTCTGAAAGACGCATATTTTGTTGAAGTAATTTCAGCCTTAATTCGAAACTTATTAAACATGAGTTATATTTATATTTCATTATTATCTCTATATTTAGCGTTGGCATCACTTATAAATATCAACTAATATGTCTATCTCGGCATCATTGGAAGCTAAATAGTCAAATAGTAATTTACCTCATTTTCATTTTAATAGTACTGCATATAAATTAAAGCCATTTCTAAAATTTTTTTATTTTATTTCACTGTTTGTCAAATTTTTACTTACATTTATTATATTAAGATAATATTCATAATAATAACTAAACAGCAAAATATAAACATATGAGTTTGTGAGTATTTGTTTGTACGCTTCATGTAATTCATTATTTATTATAATCCGCTTTTAAATGAATAATTGCCGTTTAATTTATAAGAATAGTGCCTAAGGTCGTAATTATTATCACAAATAGAGAGAGGGAGAGAGAGAGAGAGATAAAGAGAAAGAGAGAGATACTGTATTCTGTTTTTAATAAATAAGACTTTAGTAGAGCATTAACTTGTCTTTTTATATTGCATTCTCTAATACAATAAAAATTTGATTAAAATAAAACAGAATATATTGTTTTTTAAACTGTGCTTTGCATTTAAAACAGAGCCCTGACTTTTTGCTGACTTATCACTCACATAAATTATGCTATTTTTTAATTTTTGTCTCAATTATTATTAAATAATATATACCAAATGCTAATTGAAGTTATTATTCAAATAAAATTGATGTCTAAACTGTAAGCAAAACAGGAAAAAAATTGTAGAAATATTTATTTATTCTTGTTTGCCATTAGTAACAAAAAACATTTTGTGTCTGTATTGGACGGCTTTTGTTAATTCTAACCAAAGCTCTTGATTTGTATTTTATAAGGTGAACCAATTTTATTATTTAAGTTTTGTGTTAGAGAGTAGTAAAAGAAAAATATTTGATTCCCAACCTTTGATATTCGTATTTTCTCGATTGTACTGTGAAGTCTGCATTTTATATTTGTAAATTTTACATTCTATTACCGATAAAAGTAACGACACACATGTTTAGATTTGTTGTTCAACTAATAGAAAACTAGAATTAATCTTTTTATTCACTAAAATCAAATTAAGTCGCATTCACTGAATCTAGTGTTGGACCCCATCTTTACTCAAACAATTACTCTCGATTTTGTATATGAAAAAACAAAAATTCATTTTATAGAAAATTCTCATTAGTGTAGTAAACTCTCACTCGAGTATTTGTATATTTATATTGGATTCTTGCCTTCTTTTTCTCAATCGATAATAAAAATCTGTAGAACGCATATATTTTACTAAATTCTCTCACAACACTATATTCTCTAATATTAAAAGGACAGACATTCACTTTGAAATATCGGACAGAAAACTAGTGAATAGTATTTTATGATTGTATTATATATTGGAAAAATGGTGCTCTTATTCATTAATATTTGTACTTACAATTCACTCATCTCTCACTCACTCACTCACTCTCTCTTCTCTCTCTTCTCTGATGTTTAATAAAGTGAAGAGTGACTCAATAGAAAAATAAGCTATACTTTAATGCTCTCATTATATAATTCAATCCTTTCAGTCATTCATTCTATTACTTGATTAACAGAATAATTTACAAATACAGTGTACTTTCGTTTAAATGTTTTTAAGTTTATATTTTTTAACATAGATTTGAAAAGAATTTATTATTTGTTTTGCAGAATTTTATTAAATATTTCGATTAATCAAAATAAAACTCATTTCTCTTGAGATACTTTTAAATAAAATTATAAACTTTTAACTAAATTGAAGTGAATTTAAATAATAAATTCACTGAATCATTCGCATTAACATTAATTTTCTGATATCATCATTTTCAAAATTATATATTAATTGAGATCATACACTGTATTTTCATTTTTAATATTTTTCATAATGGTTTAGCTTTCGATTAGCCCCGAGACTAATCGTCGTCAGAACCTGACTGACCGCTGACTCTTTGTTAGCAATTTTGGCTGTGTTTTCACATCTTTATGCTAAATAACTTCACATGAGAACAATTTTATTTTATTAAAACCTATTTGAGATCATTTCTTTTGATTTAAACCGATATAGTTTTGAACTCTGTTTATTGAAGCTGTCCATTAATTTCCTGATATGAATAATAATAAATTTATATTGAGTTTTTATCACTACATATACAGGTGATTGCAATTTGATATAATTGAATATGAAAATGGCCAATAATATGAATAAAACTTGTACGTTATTATGGATTTTAGTGATGTGATTAGTGATGGGAAGTTTTTAGAGAATTTACTATCACTTCACTTCCATAAACAGTACAACAACAATGATTACTAATTCCATTTTCAATCAATTTTCGGATTTCACTTCCATTCTATTGAATGCCTATTAGAATGGAAGTGAAAGCAAAACTCATCACCAAAGGGCGGATAATAAGCAAAATATTCAGAAAAAGTGCTTAAAAAAGCATCAAAAATGACAAAAAAGCACGTAATAAGCATAAAAATTTTTACTTTTATTCATCTGTAACTTTGATTTAAATAGTAATTTAAAACAAAAAATTATAATCTGTTTATTTAAATTCAATATCAACACATATTTGACATTTAATTTAACAAACATTACTAATATCCAAAGTGAGAAATGTTGTTTGGTTAGGTAAATCCTTAAAAATCGAGGGTAGTCTTTAAATTTGTCGGTTTAGTAGGAAAATTTTTTAATTAAAATTATTTGACGGTAAAAGTTTTGACATTATTTTCGCGCAGTTTTGTTTAAAGTTTTATTTAAAAATACGCTTTGTATACAGGTATTACTTTGCAATTTTTTAAAAGTTTTCTTTGCTTTAATATTTATTTTCTGTAAACTTTTATATTTTTGATGTAATGAGCTATAAAAACGATTGAATTTACAAAGAATCTACATAAAGAACTGATTAACATTAATTTTAAAATCTTATGATAATTATCTATTTTCATTAAATTAGTAAATTAACAATTGAAAAGGCATTTTTCTAAGAAAAACTTTCAAAAATATCTAATTAAGCGCAAAAATAATAATACTAAGAAATAAGCAAACATGAGACCAAATGCGGCTTTTCAAGCAAAAAAGCATGCAATTGAGCATTTGCTTATTATCCGCCATTTGTTCATCACTAATATGAAACGGGAGCTGAAATTTGAAATATAAAAAATATGTTGTAGTTAAAGATAATGCCCTAAACTTTAGTATGCAAACTAATCACATAAGTAGAACTCGTTTGACATATTTTATTAATCAATATAAATAATTATTTGAAGGATTAGCAAACAAAAAATATTTAAATAAATATTTCTCCCCTAAAAAGTACATTATTGTATGATAAGTATATTTTTGATTGCAAATGTCAAAAAATACTTGTATTCTTTCAATTACTGGTTTATGTTATGAAATCCATAACAGACAGAAATAATGATATTAATACTATTAGTGCTTCAATTGGGTGATGTTGAACATGCCCCTCAACGTTCTGAGAAAATCAAAAGGTATGCCCTAAACATTTTATTTTTGTGAATAAATTGTTTTAAGAAAATTTAGACGTGAAAACGTTGTTCTTAAAAGATTGTCTTAGAAAATCAATGTTCACTTAATCTCCATTATATTTTTATGAAAATAAATAATGTTGGCCATTTTTTTAAATAAAGCTAATTTAAATATTTAACCACTTTTTATCAAATATTATTAAAATATTTGAGTCATGATAAATAAATATTATTATTTCTGGACTCTACTTATCATTTAATGCCATAGTTATATCAATTGTGTAAAAGTATTACTAATATCAATGTATGTAACAGTATAAGTAAAATCTCATTTAATCGATAAGAAATAAAAAATTATAATTTATCTTTATATAGATATTAAATTAATATCATTTTCAATTCAATGATATATGAATAGAAATTTGATTATTATGTTTCATTTGAACAGAAAACTGATGTAAAATATTCTGATAACTATTCTTTTATGTTTACTTTGTCTCTTGTATTATAAGTTTAGTTTGTCTAACAAATGAAAGTCGATCAAAATCATGAGCTAGTTCTGTAAATGCTAACAAATATTGATTTGGTTCAAATTTTAATTTAATTCTCGATTAGAATATTGTCATTTGACCTTTACCTTTAATTTTTAAAAATTTAATTCAATAAAAGACTTCTTAGAAAATGAACTCAAAGAATTTGCAAACATTCCTTGTATTTTAATTATGCGTTCATTTCATAAAAAAATAATTGAAAGTTTTGTCTGATATTTTAAAGTTAAATATTTTTATGAAATAATGTTTTAAGATTTCTGAAAAATATCTGGAAATTATTTGACTAAATATAATTAAACTCATTTTTTTATAAATCGAAAAATTTTCTTCATAGTGTCTGAAATAATTAAACAATATTCGAATACTTTATATAGAATAACAGCCTTATTGTATGATTAAACTTAATGAATAGACCGCGAAATTCCGAAAAATCCTTTTTTTTCTTAAAATTATGGACTGTTTTGGTGCTTATATAAGTACCACAAATGCGAAAACTTTTTTGCTTTCCTCTAAACAAGTGTTTCCCGAAAATTTAAACATAGCTCTGTTTAAATGACAGTAATTTACATTATTTCGTAACTTTAATGCAAATAATATGAGTAATACTGTATATAATATATTGAAATTTATTTTTCAATGAATATTATTTAATAATAATAATAAATAGCAATTTAAACTTAATGGTCACGTTTCATATCACGATTTCATAGATCTTCGATTGCTTTTATACAAATTTATTTTATTTCTTTTCTTATACTTTGAAGTAAAATACAGTAACACTTCAATTTGAATTTAAAACTTCATTTTGTAAATTGACTTATTTAAGTCACAAGTGATATATAATCATGATTTTATGCAAATGTTATCATTTAAAGCTCCAGTCAAATGAGCTAAACTGTTGCAGTATTCATACTCTTGCGGCACTCCTTGACCACATTTTATTTGAATATTGCGCAGATTTTTTCATTTTTATAGTCTCATAGAGTCTCATACTATTAGTTTTTGTTTGTTTATCTGTTACGCTCTTTTTTATATAAATAACGGTAACTTTTTTCACAATAATCCATATTTCTCATTGTAGTGATTACTGAAGGAAAAGTTAGGAAAATTCAAACCCATACTCACCCAACAAGTTTTCAAAAAATTAAATCCATGCCCACCCATACCCAATACAAACCCAAACCCAAACCCATGGCCAAGATTTTCCAAACTCACGATTAAGATATTATCAGTATTTTTGTCTCACAAATATTTGAATCCTTTATCTATGAGATCATATCTTGTGATATATGAAAAATATTTAAATTAAACCACAAAAAAAGTCAATTAAAACAATAAAATTTTTACATTTAAAAGTTTATACTAATATTTTATTTATTTTCAAAATAAGTAGGAGTTAGTTAAGGAAGAGTTAGAAAATTTCAAGCCCATGCCCACCCAAACCCAACGAGTTTACAAAAAACTATACCCAAACCCAACCCATGCTCAAACCCAAACTTAAGATTCTTAGGTTTGGGTTTGAACCTGCTTCACTAGTAGTGATCAGTGCATTAACCTTTGCTGACAAGATTTTTTAGATGACAGACTTTAAATCTTTAAATTCGTTTTAATTTCTAATTTTTCGATTAATTGATTTATTTCATTGGTTTCATTTATTATAATTTCAGAGAATTTTTTAATTTGAAATGTTTTTTCAATTTAACAATGATTAACTCAACTATAATTTTATATGCCAACGCTTCTCAAACTACTATTTTACGGATCACAAGTGATCCGTCAGCCAATAAACTTTATCATTATGGTCT
The DNA here is from genome assembly GCA_034699485.1 of Nanhermannia elegantula. NCBI lineage: Eukaryota > Metazoa > Arthropoda > Arachnida > Sarcoptiformes > Nanhermanniidae > Nanhermannia > Nanhermannia elegantula. The sequence goes on along the minus strand of JAQGCH010000343.1, from coordinate 3,987 downwards.
TTGGGCCATGTCATTAATTATGTATAATTGATCCGCGAGACAAAAAGTTTGAGAACCTATGTTGTTGTATGCTTTTGCTTTTTTTTTAATTCAGAAGTTTATATCGCGTAAAAAACACAGAAATGACGGCAAACTATAATTTTTATGCGATGTATACATTTATGTTAGTTTTTATTTTTTCCCTTATTATTATTATTATTATTTGTGTTCTCATTTGTGTGTTTTGCTCTTTTGCTTTACTCTATCAGTCAAAAGTCAATCACACTCTACTGTTGAGAAGAAGTTTAATTTTATGAAAACATGTTACGCCTTATTTACTTTTTTGCAGGGATTTCATTAAACTTTTAAAAACATTATTGAACATTAGTGACATTGTAGTACATGTCGTCTCTGAGCAATTAATTTTAGGCGTATTTTCTATCTTTTATCTCTCTTTCAATCTTTTAACTGATACTTTGCTTTATTTTCTGTTTTGCACACAAACATATACAGCTCTTTAATGTTTGATATCCTATTCAATCTTGTCTTAGGGTTATATAATATATGAAATAATTTATACTGTAGTATTGCTAGAAGTAGTAATAGTGGTATTATATGAGCGCTAACTTATTATATATTACATAAGTTGTATGTTATATATATTTAATGCCATTTTTTAACATAGCATGAAGTATTGGCCGCTTCCGATAAAGTCATATTACGATTAAGCGATTTAGTTTCCTGGATCACAGATCAAGTTGATTGGATGACTGGATTAAAGACTCAAACCATAATCACTCCTACAATCAACACAATCAACAATCATAATAATAGTAATTCTGATAACAATAGCAAATATCAGTGGCAGTCATTGCATCAGTCTTTGCATCCAATCGCTATCAATTCTGGACTCGATTTCAATGATGTTATTCATGAAAAACAAGTTAATGGTAAGAGATCTGTACTAAATGTTTGTTTGCTAACAAATTAAATAAAGCGATAGTTTTTTGCGAATCAATTATTTGGTTTTATCATTTTCTATATAAGATTCTTTCAGTATTTGTATTCGCATTGCTTTTTGAATATATGTATAAATAAGATATTAAATTATTGAAAACAAGTCATTTCTTTTCATTGCTTTATCCCCTCGTTTCTCTATTTTCACTTATTTTTCTCGTTTTAGCATTTGATCCATTATTTCCGCGTTCGCCACATTTCTCTCTTTTTATTTGTTGTACTATTCATTTATTTATTCCAATATTTTCTATACTTATATGAAAAGACTATTTAAACAAATCTCTTACTCAACATTTCATAAATACTTATTTGATGGTAAGCTTGAATCACATCACATCTCATTATAGAAATTCAAATCTTAATCAACTCTAATTGTGAACTTGAATGAAAGGGAAAATTATTCTGAAGCTTACTCTGAGTCACGGATCAAAGGAGGGGCTAACGAAGGGAATCACAATTTCACATTTAGAGAGTAGATAACCAAAAAAATAGTTGGCATACAGTCAAACATTACTATTATTTTTCCCCTTTTTATGCAGGAAATAAAATTATGATATGTTATGTTTTCTTATATTAAACCAGAAATTCTAATCAAACAGAAATATAATAGTAATAAAAATAGGATCAATTCAAATATTGGCCAATCATAGCATAAATTATAAATTATATTTCAAGTGAAATATTTGGTATCACATCAATATTCTACATAACGATAAAAGTATAGGTTAGACTGTGTTTAATCTCAATCTCCCCAAACTTTTTTCTAAGCGATTTCCCCCAACAGTACTTCATTTTCTGAAACATCATTTTTTGTGTGTCGCTTGCATTACAAATTATTGCGCTTACAGGAAATCGGGGTCTTTGCCTTTTTGCTTAGTTATACACATCCCATAATATGAATTACAATTTTACAAATTTTACATATAAACACCAAACACCAAACACCTTGTCTCCACAAAATTAAGTTAAAAAGAAAAAAATGTTTCTCTCATTTATCTTGAAAACTATTATTGATTGTGGAAAAACATACTCTGCTTTAAACCCCTTAAAATATTTCTTCTACTTTTTTTTCTCTTTTGGTGTATAATTCAATGATTGATTAAGATTTGATATATTATATTATACGTTAAGTTAATGCACTTTTTTTCCAAGAAAAGCCACTCATATTTTCTGGTGAAATATTACCAAAATAAATAACCAATTATTACTTGTTATGCATCTAATTTTTATTCTCTTTAACTATTTTGTTGCCACAGCTTATTTTTGGTATTATCATTATTATTAATATTGAAATTATTATTATAACATTGGATAAGAAAGAATTTTTATTGAAAGCCACCTTAACATAAATTAAATGCTTAGAAAGTATTTCTATTGAGTGCTTTTCTTTCTTTCCTTCTGGCGATACTACAAATGCATTAAAAGTCTTTTTTACATTTCTAATAGAGGTTTTCCTCATAACTATTTTCAAAACCTGATATCCACCCGACAATTGAAATACATTGAAAAAAGTTTCACTCATTTTTATTAAAAGAATTTCTCGTTTAACTCTATATTTCGCTATAAATTCTTTTATTATTAATAATATTTATTATTATTTTGAAATTTAATCTATTATTTAGTTCTTAATTTATTCAATAATGGCTTATTTTAATCGATTTGCTGCTCCAATAACTACAAAAGTAGTTTATTTGACATTAAAAAAACTTTTGGCTTAATTGATAGCTATTAATGAATTACAGAAAAACTACAACAGAAATGTTTTAAACTAAAGTTTAAACACGAAATTTTCCTTTAAATTAAAGTAATGATTATTAATCAATTTGTGAACTAAAATCACGTACAACTAATTTTTATTGTATAACTAAATTAATCGATATATTTAATATCAATGGTTATAAAAAAATTATTTCTGAGATTTAATTAAAAGAGAGGAAAGCAATTCTCAAATATTTGGTCTCTAACCAAATGAAGGCACAAAAAATTGGAGCTCTCTTTAATCCCATCTTAACCCCCTATAGTACAGAAACATAATTGAGTCCTTCTCGAGTCAGATTATTATTATGAATTCAAAATATTATTTGCAAAATGGATAATAATTTTGTATTGAATAACTTGTGCGGCTACTAATAAATAACAAATAAAGATTAATTATATGCTGTCATATATTAAATTCTCGTGTAAATGAGTAGTATTTTATTAGTACAGTATTTTTATTTATATATACTCTCTATTTATTATTAGAGATTTTTATGCGCAGCAAAAGCAGCGAAAAATATAATTGTATGCTAGTATTGCAATGCTCTACTAAATACCTCTAAATACTATTCAATAACATACACTTAGGATCAGTCAACTTTACAACAAAAAGAAATTATTTGATGATTATTTTATTATTAAATATGGTGAACAGTTTTTTGCATTATTTTGGGTTAATTTATGTTCTTTTTATTATTTACATTTCCTTTAATTTTGTTTTCGTCTTGACTTATATAACACATAATGAGAGAGTTTAGGGAAAAAAGATTAGTATCTAATTTTATTTTTTTTTGCATTCATCTCTTTTATATATGTTAAATGAATCATTAAGTTCTTTATTGCTACAAATTTTGACACTAAACTATTTAGACGTAATTGAGTTTCACATTTTAATTATACTTGAATATAAAATTTAATATTTTTTGCTTTTTTAATACTTTCCACATTTTATTTCTTAACATAAAGAAAGTGATCTTTTGTTATAAAAGACAAATGAAAAAATGTTACTTATTTTGAGTTAATATTGTTTGTTATAAGTTTATATTTGCCTTTTATTTTTCGACACTAACTTATATAAGATAAAGATTGAATCGTAAGAACGTTACAGTAATAACAATTTGATGGCACAATTGCAGAGATTCCTACTATATAGTGGAGATATATATTACGAATATATATATATATTTCTAATACCACACAATAAGATAAGTTTAGCTTTTTCTTTAGGACACT
>JAQGCH010000342.1:0-25568 GCA_034699485.1 Nanhermannia elegantula | reverse complement strand
AAAATTTCATTAAAATATCTTTATTAGTTCTCGAGTTATTAGCTTTTTGAACGTGGGCGTTAATTGCTGGTCACCCTATATATCATAAGACTTACATGTGTTGATATATGACAAAGAAGGGGACAACATATTGAGAGAACTGAAGAACGCTAAGTATTTGACCTCTAGTTTGAATTGAATTTGGTCTAAAAATACAGAATAAGGTAATTGCAAACGAAAATAAATGGAACAAATTGTTGCAATTTTACCGCTTGGATCTCACGTAACGAATTGCATCGTGAGGTTTACATCGATAGGTAAACACCAAATAGGATGCAATCAATACACCGGTCCTTCCAAGTCCTCCAGTTTTGAAGAAAAGATTATTTAAATGATCAAATAATTGAATTTATGGTAAATACCTGCGTGACAATGAACTGCTACCTATTTTATTGAAGTCTAAGTTAGAATTTGCAATTAATTTAATTTTTATATTAATACTTTTCCTTCGGTGAGAGCAAATGTGATCACTTTGACCATATCTAGTAGCACATCATCAGAAACTATAGAGTAATCTTTCCATTGAAAATTGTAGAAATATACTGAGTTTCAAACAAAAAGTTTTGTTAAATTCTAATTTTTTTAAATAATCTCTAAATATTGCTATTATCGGGTATATTGAAGGTTAAATGGGACTAATCTTAATTGCAAAACTCCCAAAATTTATTTCATTAACAATATATTTCTTAATGTTCTGTCTCGTACTGTCTTTAAGTTAGATTTGTGTTTTCTGTGCTGTACAGGTAGAGTACAAGAAATAAGTAACAGAAAGTATCTGTAAATCAATAAGTTTGATAGTTATGGCTATAAGTGATAAAAGAAGCTTACAAAAGTGGCTGTAACAGTGAAAGCAAAAATAGTGTTTTATGCATTAGCACTGTTTTACTAATAACAATCTCTTCAGGGAATTAGTCTATAAGTTTATTGCATTCAGACAACTATTAGGAAAGTTGTTCGAAATGAAAGTGAAATAAGGTGATCAAAATGAATCATATATAATGTTTAATAGAATGTATGTTATACTTATATTTACCATCATTTTCCATAAAATAGGTGGGATCATAAGAGAAACCGCTAGAAGTGAGTCCATTTCCGCAGTTCGCATGTTCTCCTGGCTCTTGAAGATTTATGATTGACTTTATATTATTTCTGTATTCAATAATAAAATATATATTATGTTACACAAAAGGAATAAAGATTGTTGTAATCACTACAGAGCACTAAAATATCCTATAAATAACATATCAATAAGCAGTTCCATAATTATGACTCATATTTAACTTAATAAAAGTAAGTTTTGCCTGAGATTAATGTCACAGATAATAAGAAAATTGTGTTTTTACTAACTTATTACTAAATCGATAATAATTACAATATTTGAGTCTATTTTTATTCCTATTCCTAATCTTATTGAATGACTTAATATTATTAGTCTAGGATTTTATTATCGCATTAGAATATTAGTCGCATTTATTTGGACGTTTAATGTTTAAACTTACTTATGAAAGTAATCAATTAATTTGTATTTATGAATTGTTTCCGTACTGGGTCTGGCCATAGCCAGGATATCGTCACAAACCCTAGAAATTTGAAATTTATTTACATTTAAACAGAGCATTCTCTTTAATAGTTTATAAATATTGTTTCCAATCCATACCAATGAGAAAAAATTCCTGGCAATGCCTTTTCCTGGTCTGACCAACTGCTTGAACTTTCGTATTTACATTTTCTTCCTCCACAAAACATATTACACAAAAGCTGTTGATTTGTGGATTTTCGTAATCTTTCACTCAATTTTGTGTAACTAAAGTAATTTCATATAGAAGTTCATTTAAAAACTATCAATTTTACATCAAAAGCCTTATAAGAATAAAAGCTTAAGTTATGTATATTTAAAAGCGAATAATCCTTGTATTTATAATTGTAATTAAAAGTTAAAGAATTTACAATTATCTGAATCCAGTATTTTTATGATTTGCTAAAAATTAGTTTTGAATCATAATTAAATTGAAAATAAAATTGACAAAAGTTTGAATCAAGACATTCCTTATTTGAGTTTAGCATTTATTTTAATTCAAATTTAGAAAAAAGAAATAAGAAACTATTTTTTTAGTTTAATAAAGAGTATTCTCCAGTATTCAAACTTGAGTACCAATGAGAGTAAATAAAAGCAAATTTTATGAGAAATCGATATTTTATAATTACGTTTCAAAACTTGCTGATACAATATTTGAATTAAAAACAGTGAATTAATTTTAAACAAATTATTCTTTGCTTTTATTTATTACAAAATTTGTTAAGCAATGAGTTCATTAATGAGCAAAACTTTTCATTTCTTATTATATAATCAATTAAAATCAGTTCATACGATACCATGAGATTAAATGTTAGCCAAAATCATAACTTTTAATGAAAGTCCACATACAGAATATTCCGATATAATAATTCTATAGATATATTCATTCTATAGATATATTCATTCTATAGATATATTCATTCTATAGATCATATTTTTTTTATCTTTAAAGCTTTAATACTATAAAGAACTGCAAAACTATAATAGAACAGAATTTTATCGCAATCAGTAATTGATTTCTTTAGAATTTGATCATTTATCAGAAAAAAATTTCACCACAATCTCAATTAATATAATACAATTTTAAAAATTAAAATTAATTTAATTTTGGAACAAACTGAAATTGAGATTGAAATTGAAACAAAATTGTCCGCTTAAAAGCCATACCTATTTCTCAAACAATTTTTTAGCACCTTTAGCACTATTGAAAAATATTAAAAATATTTTAGAAATGACACAATTTTAGGTCAACCTAAATAGTAAAGCACGAAACGAGCTTATTATGAAAGACTATTTATTAACTGAATACAGAATATTCAAACATTGAATATGAAACTCAATTTTTCATTGATGTAAAGTGCAAAAGTGGTAAAACATGTCCTTCAGTTTAATATTTTAGATATAAATTATAGTAAATATTTAATTAAAGTGATTAACCAAATGGGCTCAACATTTACGACAAACAGTTAGTTTATAAATACTTTCATTAACACGAAAATGCATTCAGAATAACAATAATCACTGCAACGATGAAATCACTTCTCTGGTGAAATATTAGAAATATTAGTATATATTTCGTGAATGTCTAAATGCTTTGAACTTTAATAAAATTTCGAAATAGTTTAATATTCATTTTTATATCTATAGCTAATTTAAAGTATTATACAGGAAATATATACTAAAAAAATGTTAAATATCTTACTTTGGAGCTGGAATTGCGTCGAATTCATTAGCCTTTCGTGTGGACAACTTTGACACCAAAGGATGAGGTGTTTGGACATTAGAACTGATGTTCTCAACTCTCGTCATATTTATAAATAACTTATTAGATTAAGTGAATAGATATACAAATTAGATATTATCTGATAAACTAATTTAAATTGATTGAAGATAAGCAATATTTTAAAATTATACAACTTTTGAGGTATAATTCAATGAGAAGTTCTATTCTGTATAACTTTTTCAGATTAAAGTCTTATCAAAATTAATAGAAAAATACAATTTAAGAGATGAAAAAGATTGAAGATTCAGTTCACTATCTTTTGAAGTTATTTCTAAGAATTTTATAACTGATTCAAGAGAATAGTATTGAACATAACATTTATTATGCAATTAAAGAGTTTATCAATATATTCCATATGTGCTGTAAAAGAGAGTTCGATTCTTCTGTATTTTGTGTTATATTATTATTTGTAATAATGTATGCATAACTGCATAATTTGCTTCAGTTCTGCATGTTTTCGAGCAGTCAATGTAGTCAATGGCAACTTTATTTGTGTACTTATTTTAGGTTTTCTTCTTGTATTTTCAATTCTACTAATTCTCAGTTAATTCTCTTTTCAAAGACAAGTGAAGAGCAATAAAATGAATCGACAACAAAATTGGTGATTTTTGAGACATCACTTTAGAGGAATTAATTTTAGTCCATTCAAGTTTATCAAAATCAATTTTATGGGAAAGTTTAATATTTAAAATTGCAAAAACTGATCCGATATTCTATCACAAGCAAAATCTGAATCTATACTGTACTGCAACGATTTTCAAAATTTTTTAAATCTAAAACTCTATAGACTTTTGAGTACCACCTATTTGTGAGGGAATAATGGTCGCCTACCACAGTTCAGTTTTTTATCTATTTATTATAAACTTAATGATATAATAAGTTCATATAAGTTCATTATTATATGAACTGTTATTATAAGTTCATTAAAATATGTAAATTTTCATCAAAACGGTTGAAAACTATTAAAATAGGATTTATTTTGATGCTTTACTGGTTAAAAATTTTAAATTCTAGTAAAGAATTTCCTATAATTAATGCAATTTAAACAGTCAGTTACTAATAATTATGATAAAACTATTTTATTTCTTGTGGAAATACTGAAAAAATTAATTATAAATCAAATTCATAATAACAACTTTCTAAACTTGAGCGACTACTTAATATTTTTTTGTGTGCCAACTAATGGTACGCTTACAACTTGTTGAAAACTGTAATATGCTAATTTTTAAATTATATCCATATATAAAATTCTTAATTTGCACAGAATTTTCTAAAGAGTTTAATTTTTGTTGTTCTTTTGAAAATTGTAGAAAGTCTCAGATTTTCATGTTTAATATTCTGTTCAAAGTTATAAAAAGTTTTCAATTGTCTATAAATTCTATTTGATCTAAACAGCAGTTCAATCATGCGATGAGTATTCACCGGAGCTTTTTAAGTAAACTCAAACATTGTTAAGTAAACTCAAACAATGTATATTGGACTTAAGTTTATAGTTAACGCAGTTTAGTATAAAATTCAAAAGCAAATACCTTACAAACAAATACTCATTGAATATTATTTTATTACGTTTAATCATTTTATTATTTTTAAATTATAATATGAATAATTTTTAGTTGTAACTTTTAAAAAATTAAAATAACTGTTTTCTCAAAAGTTAAAGTAGACAAAGCGGATAAAGCTTGCTATAGAGGGGTATTAAAACAGAATCGTCGGAATGAGTGATGCCTTCTAAAAGAGTACTTTTATCCTAAAAGTGAAGACTAACATACAGTACAGATCAATGACACAAGGATCTCAGTCTCTGGAGAGGGTGCCATTTCATGAATTTTAAGTTTTTAGAGGGGGTTAACAACTCTTCATCGGTTAATAGCAAAAAATCAAAATAAGGGATTCTTTCGAATTTTAATAAAAAAATCAAAGGAAGAACCAAGGGATACATTTTTGAAAACCAGAGCAAATCAAAAGGGGATCAAGGCTTACTTTTTCAGTTTCTGAAAATTCTGTGCACACTCTAGACACACCCCACCAGTTTCACACTGGTACAGAGTTAGAAAAAAAGATTTAATCAAAACAAATAAATGTTGCTTTGTTTCAATGCATGAAAGCCTACTTTTCAAACTACTTTAAAAAATACAGTATTCAAATTTTTTTCAAGTTGTTTAAAAAGTAGGCTTTCATGCATTGAAACAAAGCAACATTTATTTGTTTTGATTAAATCTTTTTTTCTAACTCTGCACCAGTGTATACTTTGGTTGTCTTTTAATAGTTTATTTTACAATAAAATCTCTGTTGAAAACCCTCAAAACTAACGTCTAATTCTTCTCTAAAGGATCATTACTAAGAATATTTTAACAGAATTTGAATCACAAAACTTGTTTTTTCAATAAAAAAAATATCATTTTAAGTCAGTGTTAGAATACTAATTGATTGTATTGATCCATTTTTGAATACTAGAGAATTGAATTGAATATTACAATATACTATCATTTATTCATTAAGTTACTTTTCGATTAACGGAATGATCATTTTATGGATCATTACCCTTTTTTCATTGTTAAAATTAAAATCATTGAAGGCATAAAATCATATTTTATTAACCCATACCTTCACATAAGTGATTGAAAATATTAATTACAGTATAAAGGGTAGGAAAAAATTATTTTCTAGGGGTCTAGAATCTAGAGCATAAACTATAATAGATAGAGCGAAACCGATTTAAAATTTGGATTCTAGGTCAGGGGCGCAGTGGGTAAGGTGCCGGACTCATGATCGAAGGGTCGTGGGTTCGAATCCCAGCCTCGCTGTTCTTTGATTGCAATATACCGGCCATATATTGATTGTTTTCGAGCAATCTCTAGGCCCGTAGCATTTGCCCACAGCCAACACAGGTAACACCTGTAAAAATCTCACTCTAACTTTGGGCTAAAGGTGAAATCTCCTCTCATTAGGGAGTTAGCCGAAGAAAATTCTATGCAGCTTTTTATTTAAGCAAAATTATATACTTTTGAGAACAGTTACATCTAATTTTTTTAATAAATATACTAAAACTAAATAACTGTAATTTAGCAGTTAGTGCTCAACTTAAATATTTTTTAACGTAACGTTATTGCATGAAGAGAGTGGGTCAAAATGCTTATTATAACCAAAGCGTAACATAGGGAATGTGGGACCCAGGAAAATGCAAATTTAGCTTAACGTTATCTATGGTGACGCGTATAATGCCTATTTGTCTGTGGTCCCGAGAAAGTGGCGCTTCCTTATGTGATAAAAACTAATTAATCTTAAGAGCACTACTGTAAGTGGCTTTTCTGTACCAAGGAATTCCTTGTTCTGTATGTGATTCAGAATTGCAATTTGCTATTACAGTAAAAAAAAAATATTAATTAAGCTATCGATAAGTGTAAAAAAACTTTAGAATCAATTGAAATTCTACTGATTCTAAAGCTTTTTTACACTTATCAATTACTTAATTACTATTTTTTCAATACTATTGAAAGTACAGTGCAATAATATTTAGATTTTATATAAATTATATGCTCATCATTGAAATCATGTCTACAAATTATCAGAATTAACTGATCAAGTTTTTGGGGTTTACTGCCAGTAAATTAATGTATTTTCATAGAAAAAATTAGTCTGAAGTAATCATATTTGTTGGGAATAGGGCTGGGCCAGTACCCGAAAAAGTAGTTACTCACTACTTTCAAGAAAGTAATGGGTACTCACAAGTACTTTTCCGAATACTCGTCAATTAACGAGTACTCATTAAATGACGAGTATTCCCAATTACTTCGGTCGGTTACGAGTACCCGCAAGTACTCATGAGTACTGCTTATGCAAGAGTAGTTATAAGCATTTTTGATTTTAATATTAATTAAGGCAAAAATGAGCAGTAATTGATGTAAATTTTACTCACGATATTCATTGAAAACAAATATTTTTTATCAATCAAATGTAAATTGACTTCATTAATAAAATATCGTAAATACTCGTAACTATTTGTAACTACCCGTGAGTACTCGTGAGTACCCTTAAAAGTGAATACTGGGTATTTCAATAAAATTGGCACCTAGTACTCGTAGTTACCCGGTTACTCACCAATAACTACTGGCACCGGCCCAGCCCTAGTTGGGAAACAACTTTTGACAGAGAGATTTAAATCCACAATTACAATCTGTATTGCTCTATGATTTAGCAAAGGTTAACGTTCACGGAAAAGCTAACATATATTGAAAATTGAATCGATACAATACAATCAAGTTTACTCTCAAAATAATAGAAAACTTGTATTTTTGTTTGGATCAAAAATTATTCGTTCAATAGTTATGACTTTAAACTTTTAAATTTTCAGAAATTCATTTGTGTATAGCCTACCAATACCTCAACTGATACAACTGATGATTTTGAAATTGGTATCAAAAGAAAGCTTTTTCGAAGTTTCTTTCATTTATATAATCGAATGTTGAATACATTTTATAGTTTTTGTTTTACAGTTTTTAATAAACTATTTTTTCTATTGTAAAACTCATTGATAGAAATAAACTGATAAAATCTATTATAATGTATAATAAACTAATATTAAACTGTGAATGTCGACCTTTACTAAATCATGACGTATTGATTTCTACGATAAGTGGATGATATTAATCAATTATATTGTTGATAGAAAAGTAGTCATATTATGTAATTTAGTAAGCCTTAAAGCATACAACGGGTTCATACGGGTTGACAATGGTTTTATCTATATTTAATATTAAACCCCGACTCGACCCGACTTGACTCGTACGAGTTAGAGTTTCGGGTCGGGTTGGACGAGTTTCGAGGGCTCGATTGGACTGTTTAATAGGCACTAATAGTTTATAGGCAAAATAGTACCTCACCCTCAAAATAGGCAATTATAGGCATTTATAAATATGTCTCAAATCACTTATTTTGATGTGATTCGGACTCATATTTAACTCCCGAATGGATTACATGAAAGATAAAAAAATAGATAAAATACTTTTTCCCTATTGATACTAAAACAAGCATTAAATTCAATGGAATCACATACAGTACAGACAAATAGGAGTACAGTCTTACTATACACTTACAGTACTGGTGTTCATTAGTTTTTATCACATAAGGCAGCGCCACATTCTCGGACCCACAAACAAATAGCTATTATAGGGGAATATCTATTCTTCACGAGTGCTTTCGTGTACTACAGAGTGCGCATACAGTTAAGCAACAGTTAAGGAATAGAACTTTACACAAATTCATTCAATGTTATTATCTTTATATCAATTAATCAATAGATTATGCATTTTTCAGAAGCAAAAGTTTAATAAGTTTATAACAATAAATGAAATTAATTAAAAAAATATATTTACTTTTCATAAAGTTTATGACTTTGAAGTTTAATTTTCTTCTCTGATAAAGTTTTTTAAATAGAACGGCGCGTTGGCAAAAGTGCCACTTCAAAGTTATTTCATTTCTAAAAGACTCAAAAAACTTTTTAATATAAAAATAATACTAAGAATTAGAGTTATTATATAAGATCATAACCAGAACAAGGAATAATCAGAATTCCATATTTTTAAAGTTAAGTTTAATCATCGGAATATTCATATAAGAGCTCATTCAATAGAATCGGGTTCTAAAAGAATATATTTTCAAAGATTATTCCAGATTTTAGGGGTTTTCAATTTTATAAACTATTTTAAATATTTTTGAGTTTTTTGTCCTAATTTAAGAGTTTTTTCAAATAATTTCATCGAAAAAATAATAAAATAATAAAATTATAAAAATATAATAAGTTATTAAATAAAGAATTATTATAAGTTTATTAAAAAAATATTTTATTTACAAAATTTGAGATTAAGGTTTACAATATATAACGACAAATTAGTTGTGATTATAAATAATTTGTTGAATGATAAAAGTATTTGTGTTAATCTATATTCTAAGCAAAAAGTTGAAGTTGATAACGGCAAAATAGAAAGATATGTTTACAATTAAAAAAGTTTGCACATCTCTGCGACTATTTTAAACATAAACATTATTATTGACCTTTCAATTTTGATTGAATTTAAATTAATATTTCTACCCATTCGAAAAATTGGGCTCATCTAGTTATTAAGAATCAAATTTATTAAAACTTTCAATTGTAAAATCACTGCAGACTCTCAGCAGTGAAGCGTACTATTGAATAGTACAGTATTTATATTAGGATTTTGCAGGGATTTTGAGAGCTTCAGATTCATAGTGAAAACCTATAGTAGAGTTTGTTAACTGATCTTATTTCATAATATCTGTACATTATATTTATGTTTAAGCATTTGAAATCTGATTCAAAGCGCATTACATTAGGAAATACAGTAACTTATGATTGAGAAATATTTGGCTTTTATTATTGATGATTGACTTGAAAACTTTAATATTAGAATAAGTTCTAAAACTTTTATAGTCTTATTTCTTGAGTTTAAGTTTGTTATAGAAATAGAATATCTTTTTATAGTACGATTCGAATAAATCGTTGGAAAGTTATTTTTGAAAATATAGAAGAAGAGTCGAGTCTCATATTCCCATAATAATTACATAAAGAGTAAAAGCATTGAGTTATATTCAAGTTTATTCATAAGATATACAGTATATATACAGTATGTGTTATTCAAGATTTTGAAAACTTATAAATCTGATGATAACATTTGAGATACGAAAAGAAAGTTCATATTTGCTATATTTACTTGAGCCTCAAATGTGACCGCAACTATACAATCATGTACTGCATTGCACTGTACAGTACGATAAAAAACAGAGCTGACACGCGTTGAATTCCCAAATGAAAAGGAAGTGACAGCACTGAATCCATGTAAGAACAGGGCTTAACGAAAAAAGAAAATGTCGTTAACTGTGGTTAAAGAGAATAATGGTTTTCATTGCTAACTCGTATCTCAACTGAAAAGGTTAATAGACTCGCAGCAAATAATTCCATTTGAACTGTTAAACTTACAAACATATAAATTGCATCAAATGTTAGTTCGACTCACTCAAGAAGTAAAGCATAACAATTGCGCTTAACTCTGTTGTGCTTATACTCTATAGAGTGATTTGCAATCATTGAGCGCTGCCATCATCATAATTATTCCATTTTGATTTGGACTAATCCTTACTTACGTTGTGAAAGTGAAACTCAAAGTGAAGAGACTTGTGATTAGCGACTCAAGCCTTTGGGATCACCTGATAAGTTAGCTAACGGTTTCCCAGTCCTAATTAATCGAACCCTTTAGAGCCACTCTACGCTCATATACTCTTAATCCTAATGGGAGACTCTCTCTAATAAAACAAAAGAATACAATACTGTAAGCATACACTCCAAACTCGCAACAATTTATTAGTTGAGTGCTATCAAGCGTTCTAACTATTTCTCTCTACTTTTCAACATTAATTTGATGCTTAGGCGCTGTTTTTCAGATCAGCACTCTCTCAAAGCTATTCTGCAAGAGTGCACTTAATTACTTGAACAATATCTAAGTCTTATACAGTGCTCGACATATGATTTCTAGCTGTCTATACAAATCGGAATCAACAATTGCTAGATTTCTTTGATTATCGCTCCAATAGCTATAGTCTTTTGTAACAATTTTGAGTATACACTAGAATATCGATCAATTTGATGTGATTACGCTCTTATTTCTTAGTCTTATTTTTATTATCATACAAAATGATATAAATAACTAATATTACAGCAACTTATTGTGAACATTACCAATGCTTACAGCCAACAATAACTTATACTCGTTGTAGTGATAGTGTAGTACTGGTATCTTATGAACACTATGAGCACTATGAACAGTATGATAATAGACAAGTTTATACATAATCTATATCTGCTTTTGTATTCTCAGCTGAGACCCACCCAACCGCTTGAAACTCTTTATAGCCAATAATATATAAAAATACAATGATTTAAGCCATAGTTAATACAAGCTGTATGTTATATAATTTGTGAATATGAATGCATCATCTCTTAGTGATCAGAGGGTCAATAGTTGTGGACACCCAATTAATCTTACGTTCTTTAGGGACCGAGTCATTGCAGTTACATTGAATTATTTATGGTTCTTAATGCGTTTTGCTTCATCCATTAGTTTAGTTTAGCTGAATATGAAATCCCACTGCACTATATTCTATACAAAAGTGCCATATTTCATATGTTGGTGTGTAAAAGCAAATGCACGTTTCCTTTTGCTAAATCTGCTTTGCTTTAGTACATGTACGCATTTATTTAAAGCCATTTGCATTGCGAATGGCAATAATCATTAACAAGTGTGTCCTGTATTACATACCCGCGCAGGGGTAACACTAAGGCACATTTTTCTGTGTCAAATATACATTACGACGCATATGAATATAAAATATACACATGAAAATGCATCGACAATATAGTCATTATTATTATTATGCACTTTTTTAGCAATGAGATTGTGATAACTGTTTGAGTCGCATTTTTGGACCAAATGTCTTCAATTAGAGCTAAACAGTAAGAGATAAAATATAGTAAATTAAATATATAAATTGCTAACGAATGCACACAAAAACATGATATACTAACTCACGAATTAGTAGGCTTTTTAGAGTAGGCTCATATTGCCTGACAGATGCAATAAAGAAGATGAGATTCGTAATGTATAATTTATCAGCTCATTGGACTTATAATGTTAGCGCATAGTTCACTGTACAGCATATTACAGCATATTATAGCATATTACTTCTGGTACTTCCAATACTATATTTAAACGCTAATTAAAGAGTGCTCTAATGTACTGTGCATTCTCTGCTGTTTCACTATTATCAGTCAGTCTACTTGTACTGTATAAAGCATTATTATTATTATCATTTCAGTTGATGTTTGCACTAATTAATAAACATTTTCAGAGTCACATATATTATACGTTTTTGGCATAATAAAAAATTTAATGTACAGTATAGACGATGATTGGGGATGATCTTAATTAGAAAAACGATGCAATGATGACGCTCTTATTCATTAAACTGAACAAGCGATGCAATTAATTTGTAAGGAACATAAATTAAAAGCAAATTCATCAGCTTTAGAGTAATTAATTTTATATTTATAGCTCGAGTTGTTTTCCAATAATGAGCTTTTGTCACATTATATAGACCAACGACTCATGCACTCATCGGTAAAGTACTTATTGTTTTTATCTAAATATTCATTTGCAATAAGTAGTAAAGCTCATAAACATCATTTCATTGAATTAGTCATCGTTTTTTAAAATGGTGCTATTTATCAAATCAATTAAAAGTCTTATCAAAAAATATATATTTTTACTTCAACTCTAAGAGTGATTTGAATTAGAGAAGAACATTGGAGTACTTCAGGTTAAAGCTAAAAAATCGGGCTTTTTCTGTTTGGACCGAAGGGTCAGAAATGTCGAGCGAAAAGGGACTGAAGTAGTAGTTCTAAAAAACCGAAGCTTTACTATTAAAGTATTAATAAAAATTGAAACAATTGAGTTACATTCAGTCAATACCAGTCTATATGACGTTGTAAATAATAAAACTCAATTTACTGATTATTAAACAACTACTCGAAAATTAAGTTTGATTTAATAATTATCAAATATGTTGAGGACTCAATATTTGCTACAATGTTCGTTCAATTGAAGAACAATATTAATTTACATTAATTTTGAAATTCTTAAAATCTTGGGGGAAGGAAAGCTCTACCTTGTTCATGTATGCTTTAAACTTAGCATAAGGTTCTATTATATAAATATACAGAAATTATTTTTTTAAATCCGAGCGCTTTCGACTTATTTTTTAAATCTTCATTAGTTAACAGTCAATAATAAGTAGTTAACAGATATTCAATATTTATAAATTTAATCGAAAATTTATCATTAATTTAATCACTCGCTTGAATTTTCGCCAAACAATATTGATTTGAAGTTTTAATTCTTTAGTTTAGCACTAATACTAATTTACAGTATTGTAATTAAAGTTACGAAAAGTTACAGTGAGTTAATACAAATACATATTAAGCAAAGAAGTTATTAACAAACACTGTATTAATTCACTTAAAAAGCTAACATTTTCTACCAAACTCATCAATTTATTACTAGTTTTTCAGTTCATTTAAGCTAAAAATTGATTACTATTACAACTAATGCATTCATGAAATTATATTATATAATTAGCTAAAAATTTGGAATAATAATAATGATAATAATTTATCTTAAATTCTGTTTTGTTCCAAAATTTTCTCTCAAATAGCAATCAAATATTAGAGACTAGTCTTTACTGTAGATTACAGTACTGCGAGTCCTGTGATTTATTTAGTATAGAAGACAAATAAATATAGAGAATGCAACGGTTGTAATAGTTGGTGAAATACAACAATATAAATAACTAAAATTAAGACTATCGTTAGCTATTTAATGATTTTTGACGTCAGTTTAAGCGTTGATGGCCTGAACTACTATTTACCCAATAGCACACCAGTGACTCTTTTATTTCTAAATTACAGTCGGGGCAATCATTGCATCCATGAGTTCTGGTGTTTCACTACATAAAAGTTCTTACAGTATATGATGAACATAATTATTGTGAAATACTGTATATAGTTTAGTAGTGAACCAATTTCTAGATATAGTCTATACGCGTATTTGCCATAATATAAGTTATAACTTTTGTCAGTTATACAATTGAAGCACCAGTTTTTCTTGTCCTTTCTGCCACAGTTTCTCTCTTTATGCTTCTGTATGTCTTTCCATTTTTCTATCTCTAGAGCTTGATAGGGATGCACTTATTTAGCTATCACTATAATAGCGCCATTCTCTGTAGTTTATACTTTTGTTATCATTGAGTAAGTAATAGGATCAGATCCAGGCGATCATAGAGAGTCTAACTCAGTCAAACCCTTAGTCATTAAATTGGTTTCCCTTAGCGGACTTGCTTTTATAACACACTAAGTTTGGTTTCAATCTAACTCTAACTCTATTCTATGCATTAACTCATATCAAAGCACAGCGTTCAGAACTCAATGGAATTGCAAAAGCAAAAAACTGAGGGCTTTCTTCATTTTTGATTGAAGGATAAGTTTAATAAAAAAAGCCACCAAATGAAGTTCCGGAGAACACAAATTATGTCTATGAGGGAAATGGAGTATAGAAATGAAAATAAATTTCAAATGTTTTGTATGTGTTTCTGTTTATGTTTCTCAAAACTCTACTCATGCTTTAGCAGATCTTTTCAATTTGTACATAATGTTGCATAAGGTAAAAATTGTTATGAATTGTTATGGACCATTTGGTGTGTAGGCAACCATGTGAAACCAAATGAAAACTACTACTTCTACTTCTGTTTATTCCCTTCTTCTAGCGATCAAAACAGAACTGTATGAATATCTCCCAAATGTACTCGAATGGCGATAACTAGAGTTTTAAATGAACCCAATCTATAGCCAGACTCATCAACTGCAAGGTCTAACTCGCAAAGCTATGATTATGGTTTATAATATGAAACTATCTTCTTATCGCATGAGTGAGTTTTAACCATTGAATAGTGATGGCAAATATATTTGCGCTTATATTCTCTTAATCCTCTATTACTCTAAGGGAAAATTCTCACTTCTATTGAGTTCATTTTGGTTTATCGGACAAATGTCCTGCAAAGAGCACTAAAACTTTTTTATTTAACATTTTCTGTAAAGATAACAATAAAGTTGATTAATATTTATAAAAGATATTTTGCTTTCAATAAACTAAACTGACAGTAATTTACTCAAGATCTATATTTTAAGCAATTGATTAACTAAAATCTAGTACTGATATGTCTTTACAAACATCAGATTATTAAATAAGTTTTGAAAAGTTAATTAAAATTTAAATAACATGAACAACCGATTGAGAGATTTAGCTTTGAATCATTAATCACCAGCAAAACTATTAATAAATAGCATTTAAAACCAATTAACAATTGAAATGACAGCTTTAATTAAGTTGAAATAAATGTATACTATAGTGAATGTTTGAAGTAAAATAGATTTGCATTAATTTTCTCTATTCTTTTGTTTCAAATTTGCTTTTATTTATATTGTGATTTACGCACCAGCGATCACTTGATGTAAATCAACATGTACTGTATGTAGCATTGATGTTCCATTGATGTTCCATTGGTGCTGTATAGACAATCATCAGCATTAAAGCCTGCCAGAGAGGACAGATGGTTGCCGCAGTTGCACCGATTTTCTCTTTTGCCTCATAATATAACTAAACCTTAAGCTTTACTTTACGATTAACATTGCGCAGCATTTGATACAGTAAAGTATAGAATATACACATTATAAACATTGGGCCGCATATCTGCAGCATCACTGGCATGCAGTCAATTATAAGAGCGCCAAACAGGATCCCTTAGGAATGAAACTGGAGATGCTATCACCAAATAAGCATTAATGGAAAAATTGACGTGAAATTATTCCAAACACAGCACTATCAGCTTGTTTTTCATTTTAAAATTGGTTTATTCTTTACCATCGAATGAAACATTGCTTTTCTTATTAAACTATAGAAATAAGTCATTGTTTTGATTCATTTAATTGATGCAAAAATTGCTCATAATTACAAAAAACTGCAGATGTTTTGTGACTCAATTGAATTTAATAGTGATTATAGCAGAGAAAGTCATTGAAGTGTCTTTTGGCCAAAATATAAATTGGGAAACAATACAAGTTATTCTATTGAGTGGGTGTTTGGGTGGAGACCAAAACTTTTAACATTATTGACATATGTTATGCCGATTACTTGTTAACCCATCAATATAAGAGCCCTCAATTCAGCGGTACAAACGCCACACCAATAATAGTTAGATGAAAATGAGATACTTTACCAAATACTAAACCCATACACTTGCATATCATGATAGGCTGCAAATTGGCGGCACGTGCGCTGCCATAGAATAATAATAATGTGTTTGCAGAGCATTGCGGCCGCTGCTCTTCAATTGCCTCACATGGTATGCTCAAAAAGGCGTACTATTGTATGATTATTGAAGGCTGAACGCAATAGCCCTTGTAGTGATGCTAACCTCACGCAAAATTGTTATAACGCACACAAAATAACCATCGATTGCAATTATTATCAATATTATTATATGCGTATGAGTTGCGCAAAATAATGCACATAATTGACTGAATTGCTTCATATGATCGTATGGGTTAATAATTGGAAAAGAAAGAAAATAATCTAATCGTAAGTTTTATTATCAAAATGTAGTGCAAAACGTTGGGATCGAATGCTTATTGTATTGTAGAAAATTTGCTTTTAAGTCTCAAGTCATATCGGAATGACGTGCAGGAAAAAAGCTATTAGTCTATTAGTTGATTTCACTTATGAAATGTCAATAAGTGGGTAAAGCACTCTTTTATGGAGCTTTACTCCTCTCTTGTTCGTTATTTTATAATATGCGGAGTTTTGCTGCAAATGCGGTTCCGCCCTTAGGTCAGAAAGAGAGTGACTGAGTGAGTGAGTGAGTAAAGCTTTTTAAATATTAAGCCCCATTCCAATAACTTCTCGTCTATCTCTAATGAATTTAAATGGTTGGTAATGATGTAATAATGCAATAATGCTTTGAAATTATACAGTATATTCACGATACCAATTACTGGTACATCAATTTACTAAAAACATATTAACAAGGTTAATGATAATTTTCTGGACAATGTTTGACCAAATAGTTAATCGATCAAAATCGTACTCAACTATTGCAACAATCGGTCTCTTATATAAATATTTTGCTCTATTTTAGAGGATGTTATATAAGTTTCTACCTTTGAAACCTATTCTATAGGGGATATATCCTTCTGAAAAATTCAGGAGTGGCAGTGTGTGCATTCGTGTATTTTGTGCATTTGACGACCCAACCCCTCGACTTTAGCAAGATTAAGCCCAATCGAGCATCCATAAACATAATTGGTCGGAATTATTAAAATTTCATGAGCTTTCCTTAGCTAAGCGTTTTGCGATGAATAGCCGCTTAATATACCGAATACGACCTTTTCATAGTGCACAATATTAACCTGATGTGCACTATTGCATGCAAATCATATGCTTTATGTTTGAAAAGCTTACAGCCTGTTATCCCCATTTTTGTTATATCTTTTCTGCATTTAATCATCAATAAGCTCTTGAGAGAGATTAATAAAATGGATGAATCAACCTGTGATTGTCTATTATCAGTAAAATAATATGATTGAGAGTATTAAAAGAACATTAAGCAAACTCATAACAGAACAATAGCACTTATTATATTATACATTAATTCTAATCAATATTCAAGATATTATAATGCAAATACATCTTTCCTTAACTCACTTTTGTTATTTGATATTCAAATCACATTCAATTTTAATTAAACTTTATATCTTTAAATCTCAAATCAGTATTATTTCAATTTATTTTAGTTAACCATTAAATGAAGAGCATTACAAATATATATATATATATATTTAAAGTAAAAATAACTGCCTTTATTTTTAAACAATTGAATAAATTAAAATTAAATTAACTATGAAAGCTATTTTTGAGTCTCGATAATTGTTAATTTCTAGTTAATTATTTAAATTATTGACAAATACATAATTAATAAAATTAGCTCAAGTATCAAATAAAATGGCAATAACTAGAAAAATAAGAAAATCTAATTTTTTTGTAAGCTTGTATGTATTGAAGTTAAGCTATTATAAAATGACTTAAAATTTTCAATGAATTATTCAAATTTTAAATAATTTGCAATTATTTATGTTTTGATTTGAGATACATTTGAATTTAAGAGCAATGATGTCGGTACACACTCTCGACGCCCGCAGTTACGTTTGGCATAATAAGAACGCTGCTCACCACAGAGATCTAAACGATCTCAAAAATTTAATTAAAACTTAGTCTATAAATAAAATTTAAAATGAATTTTCAAAAAGATGTAATTCACAAACATGTATAATACAGTATGAAGTAAGTCTATAAAAGATAATTTTTGCACTATTTTTAAATAATTGTGAATAATACAAAATTAAAAGTTTATAAATTATTTTCCAATTTTGACTATATCTCAATGATAATACCTATACAGAAGACGTAATACAGAACTTCAAAAATCGTAAGTTTACTTCATCCCCAAAACGGTATATCGATTTATTACTGAACGTAAGTTAGGAAACAAAGTATCTTTTGAGGGGTAGTCTCTATTAATTTATCTCTTAAGCTTTGATTTAAAATGCATTATTGACTTGTGTTGTTCTGAAGAAAGTAATCAATGTTTCGGATAAAATACAAAAGGTTTATCCTATAAAAAAATATAGTTAAGTCCGTTTAACCCATTTTATGAGTTGCATTAAATTTCTGTTCTGGATATAACTAAATGAAGAAATACGAGTTGACTCGCCCGCTAAAAGCATCCCTAAATCACTAAAACATTGTCTTTAGTCGTGTTTTCAAACTCAGAGGGAATTTACTTCAAGGATTAGGCGAGTGTAGAGACGATTTCTCAATTCACAACTATAAATAAATTGTGACCATTAAAGACCAAAGATATAGAGTTTTTATTATCTAATATCTACTAATTAGAGTATAAGTCAAAGAAAATCTCTATCATTCATATACTAAATGATTACCAACAAATCGAATAAATTACAATCATTTAATTTATATTTTGTGATTATTATAGTTATTATTGTCATTAATTTATAATACATTAAAACTCTAACATTAAGATAACTCATAACGTATATGTGACTAATCTTATTATTGAATAGTAATTTAATAATACATACATTAAAGTCTACCAATGAGTTATAACTCTATTTTACATTACAATTGAGATCTTATTCCATATCAATGAATATGGAAATAAATATTGTTTTAACTGATATTTCTAACTAATGTGCAGTACAAGAGATTAATCAGTTTCTATAATTAGTTTCAATGAATTGTTGCTAAAACAGCGAATTATAAATTAAAAGAAATCATGACTGCATGCGAGGCCTATTCTCTATATGACATTTGACTTATACATTATTTACAATTATTAAAAGAAAATGTATAAATAAAATACCGTTTATCTCATTAAAAAGCTGTCAAATGTTAAACCAAACCGGATATGGTTGGAGTTCTTATTGCGGCTGCAGTTGCTGCTGCAGCTACTGTTGAGCCCACATGATTTCCAGCT
Organism: Nanhermannia elegantula; assembly: GCA_034699485.1. Lineage (NCBI taxonomy): Eukaryota > Metazoa > Arthropoda > Arachnida > Sarcoptiformes > Nanhermanniidae > Nanhermannia > Nanhermannia elegantula. The sequence goes on along the minus strand of JAQGCH010000342.1, from coordinate 5,940 downwards.
GACATGAAGGCAGCCGCCGATGAGGTGTGATGAGACGGATGGTAATAATATGAAGATAGTGCAGCTTGAAGTGAAGCGGCAGCGTTGTCCGCATGATTTGATGAACTTATACCAGAATTTGTGTTTGATGTGCCGTTAGGGTTTCCATTAGTGTCATGAGGATGATGATGATGTGTTGCTGTCGCATGATATAAGATAGGAACTGCACGTATTCGTTGTGCTGCCGCATGAGCCATATTCGCTGCTTCCAATTCTGCAGCCAATTGACGCTTCCATTTGTTTCTCCTATTCTATTAATTAATTTGTTTATTAAATTTAAATCTATTCTTTAATTATTCGGGGTTTTCAACAAAATTTTTGAAACACAATTCAGAGTTTCATATTAAACAAATGAATATGTTTTATGTACTCAAACTTCTAATTCTTTAAAATTTTGGTATAATTGCAATTTTAATTTCAATAGACGTCACTAATGATTATTTCCAATCCTATCCTTATTCATATTTGACGCCTAACGCAAACAGGATTGGATTCAATATCTATTTTCAATCCAATTCGAGCTTCTGGCGAACATATTCTAAGCGAGCGGTTCTTTTATTGCATTTACCTATCGTTTACTTAACTTTAAATATAGGAGTCTCTAATTTAAAAATACACTACAATGCTATATAATTTCATTCGATAAACGTTGAGTATATAAAAACATGTACAGTAAAATCGATATTAAATATAGTAAAGGAGGTAATGCACAGGTGATTACAAAAAAATGCTTGAGTTCGGAATAAATAAAAGGGATATTTATACTAAATTTTAAGTAAAACGGGTTAAATATACTATTCAGGGATATAAGGCAGAGTTTATGTCAGATATTTTATGTGAGACGTTTTTATGTGATATATTTTTGTGGAGATATTATGCGAGTCAAAGTGCAGCCTCAGAAAATGATCAGTGCTAAGCCGGTTTTGCTGTAATGCATCAAAATTTTAAATACCATATCATTTGTACTTTTATTGATATCTCTATTTTTTAGTCAGTTGTGATTAACATTTTATGCAAATTACTTTAAGAAAACATAGTAACGCCTCTTTACACATTATGCCAAATAAAAATTTGTTCAATATAATCACAAACGTCCACTAATTAACACAATTTGTTGTATAATTAATAATATCGTTGTTTAAAAAGACCAAATAAAAGATAAGCAATTTATATGTTCCGTATAATATTTTTTAATTATTTTAAAAACTGGTACAAATACAAATCAAATAAAATAGAATACTTTTATTTCTATCAACTTAACAAAAACAACTCATATTCCACTTTTAAACATTTTGCTTTCAATTAAAGGCGCTGTAATGTATAGAACCAATGTAATGTACTCTTCATTTAAAAACAATGTGCTGAAAGACTGATCGTTTTACTCTGGTTTTACTTTTAAAATAAAAACCATTTCAGGTTTTATGGCTGTTGGGAAACTGCGAACTATTTGAAAATATTTTAGTTTAACGAAACATCTGCATAAACGGAGCCATTCAATTAACTTTAATACTCTCTCTACTTTCTCAATTCACAGTCTGTTTCTTTAAATTTTGTTGCTATAAAAGATTTTTTATGAAAAGCAGTGGCGTAACCAGAAATTTTTGGTTGTGAGGGCAATACATAAGAAAAATAAAAGATATTACTTTTTAAAATTGCTAACTTGTAAGACCTACACTTAAATTAAGTGAAATCTCTGGGTTAGGTCTATAACCCCTTTAGATCTTATAGCTGGTTACGCCAGTCATGAAAAGATCAAATTTAAATACTTAAACAAATCTTCAATAAATAAAAAAAAATCATTACTCTTTAAATTGGGGGGCTTCATTTCAACATTTTTGAATAAACCGAGGGGGGGGGGTTAAGACTCATTGGTTTTAATAGGCAATTTTTCTTCAGAGTGCGTTTTTCCGCCAAAAAAATTTTTCGCGTCAAAATTTTTTCGAAATTTCTCCCTTTTTTCGAGAATCTTTTAAAAATCGCGGATTTTAATGCCATTGTTTGATGCATTAATGTATCTTTTATGTGAAATTAAATAATTAAATCTTAAATTTTAATAAAAATCAAGGGGAGACCAAGGTATGATTTTTTGACATTCAAAATTTCTTAGGGGAGGGTCTACACCCTAGGCAAACCTATGCCTTGTCAAGGTATGTTTTAAACTCTAACAGAATTTGTTTTACTATTTTGATAAAAATTGCAAAAATGAAATCAAGAAATTTGCAAATTTAGAATATAGAAGTGAAAAGATTTTAATTAAAATTAAGTAAAAGGTTAAGACATACCTGAAACCATATCTTGACCTATTAAATGAGAAAATATTAAGAAAATGATAAATATGAATAATAAAACTTTTAAAGGAATGCTAAAAAAGTCTCACTTGAGTTTCAGTTAAGTGTAGTGATGCTGCCAGACCTGCTCGTTCTGAACTAGAAAGATATCTTTTCATATCAAATGTTGATTCCAACTGAAACACTTGACTTCGAGTGAAAACAGTTCGTGTTTTCTTTTTTCTTCTATTATTATTGTTATTATTAATACCATTATTATTGCTATTGTTATGATTACTTATACTGTTGTCTTTAATTCTAGCATTGCTTCCATTGATTTTATTTTTATTCTGATGCGAATCTTTCTCAGAATAAGTGTCCGAACCATTATCATCATCCATATCGACATCTCCTCCATGGTCAGAGTGGGAAGTATTACAGTGTCCGATGCAAGGAGAGAGCGGACTCGATGCCAGTGAACGACTATCACTTCTTTCAGCATAATGTTGAGCCGCTTTGCTATTCAACGGTGAAATGGAGCCATTATTGTTGTTCACGGGAACGCTTCGGTGATGAAACACTATACAAATGTAAATAGTACTTAATTATAATAATTACTATCCTACATATGTTAGAGCGGTAGCTCTCATCTGCTTTTCCTCTTTTGCCGTTACGTGCAATTCATTGAAATGCAATGCATTGCCAATCATTATAACTTATAGCCGAATGTCATTACACGCAAAATTCCTTTTTTAACACTTCTCAATGCATTACGTGATGCTTTTCGAATATGTGTGCATACAATATTACAAATTCATTAGTCATTTCGTTAATTGGTTTTATATTAGCTCTAAAATTACTGGTCTATGTCTAATAATTGCAGTTTATATCAGCACTACAGGTGGCTTTCGTGACTCCAATATTTCATTTAGAATATCACTTTCGATAGTTCTTACTATTTCATTAAGTTTAGTATTTATAAAGTTTCAATATATTGCTTAAGCACATTATTTTCATAAGAGACCACTCATTTTTTTATCACATTTTAGATTCAATTTAGATATAGAACTTTTACTCTATTTTTATATTAAATTCGTTCAATTCTAAACAAATCTCAAAAACTATTAATTTTATGCAAAAATTTCTTTCATATTCGAAATTATCGGACTAATTCACATATAAATTGGGTCTAATTTCAATCAAATCACACTTAAGGAACAAGAAAAATGAAAAAGTTTTCATCGGCGATATTTTGTCGCAATACCATCTTCACGTGTTTTACTGCATGAGTGCATTCAAATAAAACAAATACATTACTTAACTATTAACATAACATTCACTCATAAAGTTAGATTTATATTTGCCATCAAATGCTGATAACGAATTTAATGATTCTGAAGAGGAATTTCTCAATTTTAAATTGGCTCAAATAAATTTAACTGTATTTTTAAATACAGTATATTTTTAAAAAGTAGTTGTAGTTTTATCAGTGGTATAGCTAGAAATTTTTGGTTGGGGCGGGGGCTAAGCATAGGAAAAATTAAAGATATGCCAATCTTTTAAAAATTGTCACAGACTTACAATTAAATTAAGGAAAATCTCTGGTGGGGCTATAGACCCCTTAGCCCCATAGGTAGCTACACCAGTGAGACTTATTCTGCAAAAATTCAAAAGATGCGTTAATGTGCACGTCTAATAAACTTGTGAGGATTCATAATATAAATAACTAGATTCTTATCAAACATTAAATTTATCATATTTTATAATGTACTGTACAGTACTGTAAGTTAATTGATCACAACAGTAGTACAGCTACTCCAAAACTTATTCCCTTATCAGTATTCATCCTCCAGGAAATGTTACAAATTCATAAGGGCTTTGACAACTTATAATCAACTCTCAATATTTATACTCATTGATACTCAATATAAAAAACTCATAATCACTCAATTCTATTATTTATTAACTTTTCAATATCTTATGTTCCATTAGTTTTCATTTCAATTTATCACTGGATTTTCCGCATCTGGAAAATAGATTGTACAGTACACCGAATTTTTAGGCATAATATACGAAACGACAAGCGTTTTCGTATTATAAATTACATTGTTGTTTACAGTGCAAAAAGAATAGAAGCAGAAAGGCTTGAACAGGTACTTGTCCTCAATTTATAAACGGCTCTTTTTGTTTTAATGAGTACGGGAATATACAGTACATTTAAAATATATTTTATTTTAAAATGCCATGTTTTAAGTGACAGTATTTGTGTTTTTGACTCTCTAGTGTAGGTTTTATTTTTAAAGTTTTAAATAAATTTTAAGTTAATGATAAATAACGGTAAATCAGATGTACAGCACTTCATAAACCTTTACTTATTACCGGACTATATAAAAACACGGAGAATCACTGTCAGTTCAACAATAAATTCCACACAAAGCCTAGAACTGTAATATTACTCTTGGTCTCAATATTGATAATTACTTTTATCGTAAAAATTGTTTCTTCAGTTACGCAAACGGATTATCAAAGAAGGCAAACGGATTATTTGAGACGACAAAAAAATCAATTTCGTTCATAAAAGTAATTCTTAACTTTCACTGTGTTCTATACAATAATCTTATAATATAAATCATCGCTTGATTTTATTTATTTTTTTCATCTGTATATAGCTTTGTCATTTAATAAGATTTCTACAGAGCATTAAATTTAATTTATTTAATAAATTTGATATATATTTAATATTTTGCAGCAATGCATTTATATACTCCAATGACAATTAGAAAATATGATCCGATTTCTCTAAAAACCGATAAAACACAAATAGTGCTAAAATATTGCAGAGAAACTGATCTCTAATGCTTAAAATGCTTTCCAGATATGACAATATCTAATAGACTTTGCTAAAAGCGCTGACTATTCTAAATGAAATTTATATCCGTATATTCCTAATGAATCTGATTTAGAATTCTTTTCTAACGTATAAATTTACTAATGAATAACTTGCTTTTGGTTCGTCATTATAGTTTACTAAAATATCAGAAACAAACAGATCTTTTAAGGGCTAAAAGCGAACAATGCATTTGTAATTTAACGAAAGGTTTGCAGAATTTGTTTTTCCATTTAAGAGTGTTCTTTGATAATTAAGATAATGTGTATAAAGAGAACAATAAATTTAAACCAATTTAATCTCATATGCTACATATGATTATTATTAATATATTTTTGATTATTGAGCCAATCAATGTTAGGGTGTGTCAAGTTTAGCAAACTTACATTGAAAATATATGATGAATGCTAATAGTTAGGTGCGATCATTTAGATTTTAGTATTTTATAGTTTAGATAATCAAAACGATGGGCTTTACGTTTAATATTATATAAGTTATAAGTTAGATATCTCTAAAACAAATCAACGGTCAAAATATTTTGTTTTGGCAACAAAAATATCACGAAACTAAGATTCATGCATAAGATTCAATGAGTTGATTGCATGCAATTTCAACATCAACATGAGTGCAAAGATTGTTGATTTTGATATAAACGATCAGTCTTTTACCTGAATCTTTGTTCTCGCGGAATATGATTTGATGAGCAGAACTGTTCGGATGGTGAGAATGTCCGCTTCCCATTACACC
>JAQGCH010000341.1:0-25621 GCA_034699485.1 Nanhermannia elegantula | reverse complement strand
ATAAGCACTATAATAGTGAGTTTGACTCTGACTCAGACACGCTTTGCATTTGTCTACTGTAGTGATAGTAATAATAATAATAATAATAAAATCCATCAAAACAAATGTCAACTTTAGATATGAGTCAAATCGTAATTTTTGTTATTTGTGTTCAAAGAAACCATTTTTTGTGTAAAATTTAATAATTAATTACAAAATCATTTGAAATCATTATTTGCTATCAGTTTAAAGGTTTATTACAATTAAAAATATACATAAATATAAAGAGAAACACAACTATAGGGCGGAAACCATTGAATGCATTCAATTGTTTGAAATACATATGAATTATGTCCGGCTCTAAATTGGGTCTGTTTTCGGTGTTTTTTATTAATTCATTTCAATTGTTATTAATTATAAATAAATCAATAACTGTTATGAATATTAAAATGTAAACAAATTGTTTGACAGGAAAAACAGGCGAAGAGATAATAGTAATCGCGAAATACGATTATTCAGCGCAAGGATCGCAAGAATTAGATCTAAAAAAGAATGAGAGACTTGTATTACTCGATGACAGTAAGCACTGGTGGAAAGTTCTTAACTCTAAGAATGTGTCCGGTTTTGTGCCATCGAATTATGTGAAGAGAGAAAAGCCGTCCATTTTTGACAGCATTCGGAAGAGAGTGCGGAAGAAGACCGACTCCAAGAACAACATTTCTCCACTTTCTTCGCCCATCGCTAACAAAGCGGTTGACATAAACATAACCAGTTCTCCGGCCAATAGTCTTCCGCGACCGGCAATTAGTAGTAATAAAGTAGTGAACAGTGCAGAGCCGTGTTCTTCGAGTAGTAATAGTATTACTGGTCATTACATTCGAGTGAACGCTGTCGTCAAATACAACTATGAAGCGCAACAAACAGATGAGTTATCACTAGTCAAGGGCTCCAAAGTCGTTGTGATGGAGAAGTCATCTGACGGCTGGTGGAAGGGAGACCTCAACGGACAGGTCGGTTGGTTTCCCTCTAATTATGTTCTCGAAGACAACACTGACGTCACTAATAAAGTCCAACCAATTAAAAACTTGAAATCAGTTCCTGAACCTTCGGATGACAGTAATAGAGGTCGAAATGCAGTGATGGCCAGCAATGGCGGCACTTCTCCCACAGCTAATAGTGTTCTAGACTTTGTCATCGCTTTGTATTCGTTTCAGTCGCAAAACGAAGAAGAACTCAGTTTTCAAAAAAGCGAACGCTTGGAAATAGTTGAGCGTCCAGTCAATGACCCCGACTGGTGGAAGGCCCGTAACCAACACGGAGAGGTCGGTCTCGTGCCCAAGAATTATGTGCAAATTGTTGGACACAATTTGGACGACAATATGGATTCGATTAATATAATTGGTTCACAAAAAGAAACCACTAAATTAGTTGTAGGCGTAGGTCTCAGTTCACCAATAGTTCAGTCCAAAAATAGAGTTCCAGTATTGACAAAAGTAGACATCAATGACCGGCTCTGGTATTACGGAAGTGTCTCGAGGGGTCAGTGCGACCAAATGCTCAATGATTTCGCAGATGACGGAGACTTTGTTATCAGAGACAGCGAAACAAATGTATGTTTTTCTCATTTTAATTTATTTTGAATACAAATCAATCATTTATTAATAGTCTTTTAGTTTTTTCGTTTTATACATTCTTTATGTCCAGATCTGCGCCAGTACTCTATTACTTCACTTTTTGATAGAAAATCTATTACCGGTATTACACTTAATGCTCAATAAACACTTAGAAAACTTGAATATTCCAAATATTTATTGCTTGTATAACACAAGTTATATTGTATTTTTTAGTGTTCGTTAGTTTTTTCAACAGATTTCTTATTAATTTAATTGAGTCATGAGTTTGGGGCAAATTTTTATGAAATAACTTTTGTTTTAATGTTTATAATAATGAAATCTCTTTTTCTTAAATACAATGCGTTTCAAACAATGCTTTTAAAAAATGAAGACTCGATCAATTGGAGAAAAATGCTATCATTATAATTGTTTTAATCCTTTAATTATTTGCAACAAATTTTTAGAATTTGATTCACATTTAACTTTGGATTTTCTTCTTTTGAAGTTTTGAGAAAAAAACGTTATTTCCTATGACAATCAATTAATAATTTACTATTGACTGATGTATTGATAACAAATTATAGACTCATATTCTGAAAATGCATTTTTGTAGTTCACATACAGGAATATAAAGGCAGGAAATGATTGATATTATTACAGTTATAACTAGTGGTCGGTATTTCCGAGTGTTCAGACTCGAGTCTCGAACCAAGCATTTCGATCGACCCTCGAAATTATTGTGTCCGACACCAGTCTGACACAAATTTTGAAAATTTTTTCAAATACTTTAAAATAAGTTCTATTAGTACACTTCATGTCTATACACTTAACTAACATTATAATTGTATTATTTAAGCTTTGGGTTTACAATTACTGTTAGGTCTCGATTTTATGAACACCGATTTTATGAAATTTTCAATCTTATCAAATTTTTAGTATGAATTGGTTGGCTCTCTATAGTAACATATGTTAAAAAATTTTAATTATATGAAATTCAATTTTATCAAATTTTCACTTTTATGAACAAGTAATTGAATTTCCTGTAATACATACTTTACTTCAATTTTATGAACTAACTTCTCAAGTAAACAGAAATGGATTAACATAACGTAGGATTAAAATACAATTAACATATGTTTTGAAAGTAAAGTGTTATTTTACTACATTTTGTTCAAATATTGAAAATTCTTCGCTATTTTAGTACATAAGAAGCAAAAATAGTTTTAAAATACGTTCATTTTAATCAAAATTTAAAATATTTGCATAGTATTGAAAATTATTTAATTAATAATCGTTTAGAGAACTTAAAACAATCTAAAATTACTAATTTTTCTGTTAAAAATAATTGAATAATAAAAATGTTGGATTTTATGAACGTATTTCATAAAATCTCGACCTAACAGTATAACCTTAAAATTAAAAAGGCTTAAAAATGATTTTTTACAAGAATCCAGTAATAGTGGGCACAAATATTCTAAATTGATAAAAATTATTCTTAATTTATATCAATTGACTTTAAATAAATGTCAGCGAATTAATTATAAAAATCAATTAGAATGGAAATAAATGGTTGGGATTCCTCTGCTGGTAATTTAAGTTGAATACAGATCAATTCCTATATATTAATTTCAATTAATTTTGATTCTGTACTCTTACTCTGTGTTGCTTGAGCTCACATTTATTTCTCGATGTAAAGTACCATTGGATGCAAAGGGCTTTGGGTGTAAAATACCTCTCGATCATACGTTGCCAGCAGGTTGTGCTCATAGGAGAAAGAGTTTTTCTAGGGTTGTAAACGTTAAACAAAATATTTAAAAAGTGGTACGAATACAAAAAATATGTTAACTTTATTTTTGTGATTTTTTTTTTTAAATAAATAACTTGTGTTTATGCATATTTTCATATTATGAATGCAATATAAATGTTTCTTAATATTGAAAACAATAATTTCATTGTTATTTCATTAGTGAGCATTATATCTAACATACAAATAAAATAAACAAATTTTGTGTTAAAGAGCATTTAAATCTATAAAATATACGGATTTGTTGCTCCGTAAGTGCTGGAGCACCTCCAAGAAGTGAACTCCAATTTTTGAACGAGCACTGGTTATGACTCCATAAATGCAATTCTTTACAATAAAGTAGACATGGGCATTTTTGATTTTATAAATCTCGTCTCGTGGGCGACACATCTTAATTTTCTAACTACTGACTTATGATTAGGGCACATGTTTTACGTTCAAATATCTCAATTAGAATGCATTCTATCATTTTTATTGTAAAAATTCATTTATTTGTAGCAAAAAACTCACTTTCAATAAATATTTTCGAGCACGTCTCGTCTCATGATCTTACCCAATAATTCGCGAGACGAGATCTCGTGCCCATGTCTACAATAAAGCCTATAATTTCTGCTATCATTACATGCATTTTACGCTTATTTAGACGCATATTTTCTCCTTTGCTTTTCAAAACTTTTTTCAGATATATTTTGATTATCAATAATTTAGAAAATATTAATATTACTAATTTTTAATTGACTTAAATAATGAAAGTCAATGACTAATAAACATCTGTTTCTTGTTTCCTGTTTTCAATCAAATAATTATAAACCATTAGTTTTAACTAATATTTTGCATATGTTCTAAATCTAACGACTGACTCATTCTTTTTATTATTGATTCTTATACTAACTTATAGTTTATCATTTCATTGCTCAGTCAAACTCAGATTAATCTAATTTTTTTTATAAATTCCTGTAATAAGAGAACTTGCAAGTTATGAAAGGGTTTTCTTTCAGACCTAATCATAAAAAATAACTAAAAAATGTTTTGCTTTAGAGATTTAGAAATAACTTGAATTCACTTGAATTAAATCTAAATATTAAGCACAAACTTAAACAAAGTTTATATTGAACTCAAAATTATATATTTATACAATATTTTGCTTATAAAATGTAGATTTAATGAATGTAAACATTTGATGAATATATTGTCAACATTTGTCGTATAGGTTGGAGATTATTCAGTGTCACTGAAGGCTCCGCTAAGAAATAAACATTTTCGCGTGCATTTCGATGATGGGGTGTATTGTATTGGACAGAGAAGGTTTGGTTCATTAGACGAATTAATAGAGCACTACAAGAAAGCACCGATCTATACGAGTCCAAAAGGTGATAAGATGTATCTGATTAAGCCCTTCTCTAAACCACAGCTTTAACTAAAGTTTTAATTATCATAACATAGAAAATAACAGCACAACAAATGTTAATAAGTTATTATTATTCAAATTCATAGCATATGTAAAAAGAATATTTGCGATGCAGTTTAGATCAAACGATCATTAAATTATTTGCCATTCATTTCTATATTTCCATCTTTTATATTATTAGTTTTTCTTATTATTTCTTAAAGTATTGTTATTTTTATTATTGCTATTTATCTCTGTTATGTTCTCTTATACTCATCTCAATTGTGTATTAAATCATTTTTAATATTTTCAAACTTTTGCTATTTTACGGTATTCATTATACTGAGATCAGAGGATTTCAAACATTTTGGGTCTGCGGCCCATTTGCTTAGAGCTTATTATCTTAATTTCATGACAGCCAATCTCAAGTTTCCAACTATTGCTGGGCTCTGCTATTAGTATATACCGTACTATGCTTTGATATCGAGACTGACCAGTGATCACATCTAACACATTGTGGTTCAATCGCACCTCTCCCTTATTAAAACATTCGTGAGCGGACAGTTTCACACAATAATTGTATGTTCCAAAAGTATTTTTACATACAATACAAGAACTATTGTAGTGAGAGTGCACCCAAACTTAAAAATGTTAGACATTGCACTGTATCAAAAAGCTGGTTAAATAGATGTTATATAAGAAACTGCTATACATTGCTTTGAGTTCAGAGATATTTAATATTTCAAAGTATTTCATAGAATTTTACTAATAATATTCACATTGTTTATTAAAATAACTTCAATTCGTTTATTCCTCTTTTGAGAAATTAACCCACTTTTAAAAATCAAATAAAGTATTAGAGAATTTTTTTTTAAACAAACGTTTTCTCAATTAATAAGAATATTTTATTATTTATATGAAAATAATTCATTTTATACCTTTATTTGTCAGTTTATCTTTTAAATAATTGATAGAATAGACTCCGTTTTAGAAATAAGTGATTCAAATATATTTTTTTTACAAAAGGTTCAAATATTTCTAATTCATATAAAAACATTTAAGAAATACTTAAAAACTTTAAACTTTTATTCAAGCATTTAATATATTGTTTACAAAACAGGGAAAACTTGATCATACCTAAGCTTCAGGTGTTATTTAATTAAGACATTTAACTTTTATTTTAAAAAGAATGCCCGCAATGACACAATCAGTCACTTTCAAAAGGAAAGGACACACAGAGAAAAATTTTGATTCAAAATTCTCTTTTCCTTATTAAGACTAGTTATGAGACTGTTTATTGACTGATAATCAATCTTATGTTAAATTGATTTAAAAATATCAGTGGCTCAGAAATGGTATTGACTTAAAACTACTGAGAAGTGATCTAAAAAATCCAAAATAACTTTCAATTCTAGGATTTTCTATACATCGGTTAATCTATCAATTATTGAAATTTTGATATGCTATTAAATTTTTATTTATTAATATATCTATAATTTAAATCATATGTTCTTAATATTTATTTGTTTTATTTAGAATTTATTGCTATTTAACAATTAACGAATTGCCATAAAACTAATGCTTTAAATGGAAGGATATCTTCAATTTTATGAGCATTAATATAAATCTTAATTATTGTCTGACTTGAAGTCAAGAAAACTTAAACCTTTTGTGAGATTTCTCTGACTTGTGTTTTCTATTACATAAAAATGAAAAATTTAATCTCATTTTAACAATAAAAGTATTGAATTAGTGTTTATAATTAGAATTAAACAAATTTAAGTGAATGGCAAAGAAAGCATCGCAACAATATTTCTTTAATTACATAAATTACTAAAAAGCAATTTCTAAGTCACACTTCATTTATAGTTACCCTCAAATACAAATATTGATAAAATACTCACTAATTTTCTAATTAGGGATTAACGATCAGCTTATGGTTATTTATATAAATTAATGTATAGTTATAATTAACAGATAATGGCATCTTTATTAAGACTTTTCTTATTTATGTACTGTTTCTGTAATATTATATAATAGAAAATATATAGTTATCGTATAAAATAGTTATACTTTTTTTAATGGCTCAAAATGATCTCCTTTTCATACTTTTGTTTTAATCTTATTTAAAGCATTTGTCGTTTTTTATTTCTAACAAAACTTAAGAACTTTTAAAAATCTGATTGTAATATAAATTTAAACTTGAATTATGTGAGCCTTTAAGTCACTATTTAATTAATAAAATGCTAAATAACAAAATCAGAAGCATTTTCGTCAATTTCTTTTAAATTGTAATTTTCCCAGAACTGACTCAACCGATCGTTTTTGTTCGAGCAAAAGGCGCGAAAGTCTTGCATTATTTTTCTCATCGAATTTTCATCTCCAGTGACCGCAGTTTTCCACCTCTTAGTTATCATATAATTCCAACACCAAAGAAAGCCTATCTATTATTCATCGAAATTTACATTCAATTTATAGAAAGTTTAACAAAACAAATATTAAAAGAATTTACTTTAGCGTCAATTCTAACTGACTCTCCGGCTTGCTTTACGCCACTGAAGTGTCGTGTAATGTATTCTTCGTGAGGACTACAAGCAGTGGCCGTGTCGTCAATCTATTAAGATTATCAGTTATTACTCTTATTTTTATATAAATCACAATCATTTGAAACCTTTAAAAGTTTTCCCCTTTTTCTGAGACTTTTATACGGAGAAGAGGCGGGGTTTTTGCTGGGAATCATCACAAAAATACTTCCCGACACGTGAACGAACTGCCTTTGATTATCAGTCGTCGGGTCATGAAATGGAATGAATCCGAACTTCACTAAAATTCTTTCTTGAAAATTAAACAATCCTTCGCCTAATACAGTATTTACAGTATATTTATATTTATTATAAATAATTATCAAAATCCTAATATCGAAACAAACCTTCGAGAAGTTTAGTCGCAATTTTAGGCAAACTGTCAATACTAAGTGTTATATAAATAGGACCTCTCAGTGGATCGGATTTACTTGAAAAGGGAAGTGCAAAAGGATCGGCCGGAATCGGTACTAAATAAAGAATAAAAATTATAATTTTATTCATAAATTGTTTAATATATTGAGATTTGTGAACAAAATTAATAGAAAGTTTTGAGACCCATATGCAGTCCCGTTAAAGTTGTTTTTCTACTCCAACCGTTAACTATCTCTGCAATCGAATTGCCTGTCAATACCATCCACTCAATGATCATTTCAAAGGCTTGTTCCGGATCATAAACACTGTGATATTTAATGTTAACCCATTCGACTCTACCATTTTTTGAGCCGTCGTCTAAGTCTAATGTTGTATTCTTAAAAGTGAAATCTATTCAACAAATCAATGCAATCAAAGCAGACCATAAGTTAATGACTAAGTTTGTTATTTTCTCAAAAAGTGAAACAACACTAATGCATACCTTGAACTTCGGGAGACAGTCCACTAGAGTAAAGTTCATCAGCAGTAGTATACCATTCTTCAAAATTTTTAGCTAAACTACTCTGAGGCACAATCGCCACTTCCATCCATTCTTTTTCAAACATTTCAATATCACTCTCCTGTTTAAATAAGTTATTAGCACTGTTGGCATCTATTATGCAATAAAGGTAAAAGCCATGTTTGAAAGGCTGAGTCTTATCACCAGAAGCATGACATATATCCCCCGCATCAACCATTGATTGAAACAATAAAATGGCCATTCCTTCAGTCAACACATTTTCGATGTTGTTTTTGGCCCAAAAAACAGCTTCAGCGCTGATGAAAGTATAAGGCGGTAAACCTCCGCATTTCACTAAAAAGTTGAATGCACTGAAAATAAATTTAAAAACTATAAAGTTCTAATACATTGAAATGGCTATAACTGAGTGTCAACATTACTACAATCGACGCTAATGTCTTACAGTTTATATTGTATTTAAGTTATATTGAGTTTGACTAAAAATGAAAAGTTAAATATTTTTAAAATCAATCAATTGTTGGATTAACCGAAATATTTTGCATCAATTTGCATAAAATAATATAGATTTTAGTTAAGTTGGTTTCGCATAACTGTAATATGATTTATTAACACCGGTAACAAATTAGAATCAAATGAACAAACATAACATACTTGGCTTTCTTCATGGCCTCAATAATTTCCGAATGTGATGAATGAGTATTCAATCTCTTTAGAGTTTCATTGCATTCCATGAGATCGTCATTTAGAGCTAATTCTGATTCAATTAGAGGTGATTTAATGGTAGATAAATGGCTTCCGTCAACTTCATCGGAATCAATACTTTTTTCACTAACAGGTATATTAATTTTATGTGTGCTCAACATTTTGGAGACTTGCGATTGGTTGAGATTTTCTTTGAACATCGATGTGTCATAAATATCACTTTTAATACTATCTAAAGGTTGTGATAATCTTGTGATTTGAGTTTGTGGGTTATGTACAAGAGAAGGAAGTTGTGCGACACTAAACCTTCTTGTTAAAGAACTAGAAGACATTCGATTATCTTTGGGATTATTTTTACGACTGTTCTGCGGACGTCTTATTCTATTTATTATTTCAAGAAATTTGATGAATCCTTCCTGTAATTGAATTTTTTCAGCTGATGTAAAATCATGATAGAGATCGCACGGGTAATCGTCTTCACCATTAAGATATTTATCTATTATTTTCTTAGTAATGAATTGCATTGAGGGCAACATTAATAGCCGGAAACGCCAGTATTTAAGACCTTCCGTTAACTCATAATCTCCGTCACCTCTCATACATATATAATTATCCAAATAATTCCATTTATATGTCTCTAACTTCTCACTCGTGAAGTCAACCCATGAAACACCATATGTTTCGTTGTCTGGGGTTCTAATTCTATAACAGTAATGTATTTTTATCACAGGATACGGATGTCTTGGATGATAATTAGTCACATAAATGGTGCGTTCGTCTAACTTTAATTCATGAAATATTCTTCCGATACTCATAGCGTATTCGTATTTCTCTCCGTCTTCTCTCAGTCCTCCCACAAATCGAGTTGTTGTCAAATTAGGCAATAATATGATTTGAAACCCTTGTTGTAATCTTTGACAAATCAATTCTAAATATACCTGTATTGTAGTCAACGGTAAGTGATTTTTGATATCTTCTTCGCCTCTATAGCAACGCTGTTGTAGTAAATCAGCGCTTTGGTCTTCCGGTAACAAATTATAACCGTATGTGACATAATCTTGTTGTAGAGTTCGTTTATCAGGTAAGAAGTCTGTTGTGATCGGCAAACACGCGGGCATTACTAGTGATTTCCAATCAACACCAGTAGTGATTGCAGGCGTCCATTCCTGTTCACCTGTTCAATGACAACAAATCTATAAGTGATAGTGAGAATCAATTAATAGGAATGAACCCCACCTGTCGCCCCCCACGCCCACAGCAAACTTTTGTCTGAATGAACGGATGATAAATTTTTTGTGTTATCGTTGTTGAAAGCTATAGATATGCCTCTGGTTTGCATTTGTTTATTAGGTTTAAAGCTTTCACTTAAATTCGAAACATGAGAACTGTTTGTAATGTTCTTAAGCGTTGACTTCTTTTCAGATGTAAACCACGGATGTTCTGAAGATTTCATTTGAACGATAGATATTTTTCTACAGGGTTGTGAATCTGATTGATCTCTTGGATCACTTATAGTTAACGAAGTGTCTGCACAGGCAGCAGATGGTAATAAAGTGCAGGCAGTGTTTTGCGGAACAGCTTGATAGTGATGCTGTTGCATGAAAATGCCTGTCGGTCCCAAAGGAAACACGTGAGTCCATCGCCTCCTATTTGAGTTGAGTTTAATGGTCACATGTGACGGATCGAACGGATTAATTAAAGCTTTAGACTTAAGCAGATCTCGTCCATAGTTAGTGCTATAGCCGTGAACTATCAGATCATCTTTTGATTCTGGCTTTGCCTTAAAGTCTGCAAACATAGCAATACTTTGAAAATATTACTCAAATAAATACTGTGGAGAAAAAGCATACCTTTCATGCTCTTATTCTCAACAGATGTTGACAATTGAGAAAAGTATCCTTGAAGTGGACTTAAATGACTTCTATATCGAGGAATGGATGGGATTTCCATTGACTCTGATTTGACGGGAGAATTGGGCGGAGTATTGGAATAGCACATCAGCTCATCGGACAAAAACATTTCTGACGCACGTCTTATGGGTTTCATTGGATTAATCTGTGATCGAGTGAATTGTGGAGATAACACTGATTTCCTGCGAATGGATGGTTGACATGTAGTGCAAGACTCTGAAAATTAAATTTAGTTTTGTTAATGAAATATTTAATATAAGATATACTGACTGTTGACTGTAGTATTGGGAGGAGAAGAGGCTATTTTGAAAACTTGTGCGTCATATTCATCATAATCAACAAAAGAAGGAATACTTCGACACGATTTCAAATGTGAAGGCGAATCACGACTGGGAGACCGATATAATTTGCTGTTCGAAGATTTGGTCGATTTATTACTTTTAAGCAAACCATTCGGTAATTTAATGCGCGGCACAAAATTTGGATGTGAAATATTCTTTGAAGAAGAATAAAAGCTGCAAATTATAAGAAAATAGACAATTATTTGAAAGTGATTTAATCAAATTAATCTAAATTAAGTGAAGAATGCCTTAAATTGATCCAATGAGGCATATTGTACTGCACATCACTCATGTTCACAGAAGACGCAAAATTGAATTTTGCGTTGAACTGAAATTAAAAGTTAAAAACAAATTAAATTACTAATAAAACTGACTCTGACTCAAGTAATATATACCTTAAATAACGGAACCGCATGTAATGGTTGTTCACCCAAACAAACTAAATCACTTCCAATACCTTAACATAATTGGAATGCATAATATACATAAAAATGCATATAATATAACTTGAAGTAAACTCTATTAATTTTTAAAAAATTAATTTTAGAAAATTAATCAAACAAACAAACCGTTATCAATAATGCGTTGTTTAGTAATATTTGTCAAATCCAAGTCCACTTCATAGACTCCAACTCCTGGAGAAATAACAACTGATAATTGACCGGTTCTGTCAAAACTTCTGTCCAAATGATGTCTTTCAAAAACTGTTGATTGTTTTCAATCGATTAGATATGAAATAACGTTAATAGTTAAGAGAGACATACATACCATTCAAAGACATATTTAAGACTTCAAGAAAATTTCCCTGAGATGAAGTAGAATTGTATGCTTTCGGAACTTTGAGGCCATGCCTTTCATGATATTTAATGACTTCATTTTCGTATTGATTGAAAAGTCTTCTGAGGTTAATGAGAGTTGGACTCCAGTCTTCGATCCTCTCGTTCTGAACGGCAACTCTATAATAGTCTTCATAGAAGCGTCCCTTATAGTCCTGTTGTAGGCATTCTCTCATCGATTCGGGAAAGTCTTCAATAGAAAAGGCCTCGTAATAAGTACGCGAAAACATGACAATAGTTACGTCATGACTACAGTTGAATCTCTACATAAAATGGCATAAAATAATAATCAGAATTGAAGCCAAACAATTGGGTTCACTGTAATTACTTTCCATTTGTCGAATAAATCAGAAAGAAATCCATTGACAGCTTTTTCGAAATAGAGATCTCCGTTGATATCGTAGTCCCACATCTCAGAACTCATTTGTAAGAAGAGGTAAACCATACTCGAAGCAGATCTATAGACCAGTTTAGTGTCCTCATTGACATAACCGCTCGCAACTCTCTCCCCCTGAGACCACATCTCGAACACCTGACACCTAATGTTACTAAACTCTATCTTTTTATTCAAATAAACGCATGTCTTAGAGATGTGTCTCTTGAGTCTCCACATATCACTTCGCGCTAAGTATTGGTCTTTAAAGAAGAGCTCAACAGAATCTAATACTACAGAATTGGTGTCCACTTTATTAACCAAAACATCGCAATAATTTCGTAATTGAAATGTCGTAACAATTGTCTGTTCGATACTTATTTTGGGGTTTTCTTTGCTCTGAGGTTCAGATCTTGTGTTTTCATCGAATGACTTGATTTGCATTAATAAACGGCTGAAAAACATTTCATAAGTTTTTCTCTAATTATCATTAAATAAGATAAATAAGAAAATACCTGAAGACGTCTTCGGGCGCATATATTTCGATAACATCTCCTATTTTTAACGTCTGATAATCCTTTTGGCTTATTATCAATTCATCTGAATTAATGATAATATAATTTGTTTAGTACAACAAAACTTAAAATGAATTTCACTATATTTAAAATTTAGTGCAAAAACTAAAACATATGTATTAATTGCAATATTTATATAAATTAATATAATTGTATTGTATTGAGAGATGAAATATATGTATACCTCTGGAATAGTCTTTTTGATGACACAACAACTTAAAAGTTTTCATTTTTAATCCTATTTTTGTACTTTTGTTTTCATAACTTTTGTTACTTTAGAAACAATTGAATCAATCAATTAAATTAAAGTCTAAATAATGAAACAATAATTCATAGATTCATATAAAAGTATATGTGATGAACATGTGATTCACAATTCACACAACAAACAGATCATATGTTTGTTTATGTTTTGAGATTATAGTGAAAAAGTGTCAATACTTTAAATGCAAACAAATTGATTGCAAACACAAATTACGAAATAGACTAACACTCGACTAACAGTACTTATACAACAAAATCTATTAAATATTTAGAACTTAGTTTGCATTCAATTTAAATTGTCATTTGATTCAAACGAATGTTTAAAACTTTGAAAAACATTAATTGAAACGCTTTGACAGTAAAGATATTTTTGTATAATAATTATTGAGTTAAAAGTGTTGTCAAACTATATAATAGAATATTACGTAACATGTATTACATGAGAATTAACTTATAGTTTAATCATATTATACAATAGTTGTCAATAAAAAAGTTGCAAATATTTTATATGAATTTATATGAAAAGTTTGAATAATCAGACAATTGTTTATATGAGACAAACAATTGATTGAAACATTTGCTGCAAATAACATATTTTTTCGTTGAAACGATTGTCTTTCTGTTAGATTGAGATAACTGTGAATTATGATAAGCTCATAAACCCATAAAACATCGCTATATCTCTACACTATCTATAAATAGCAATAGAGTTAAGATAATACGACTCGCACTCATTCAAATATAAAATATTAGAAGAAGAACATCACTAAAGTCCAGGTTTTTGTATAATATTTAATATTCGAAACTTTTATCCACAAACTGATCGCTAAATGCATTGATTTTAAAGTAATTTAATTAATTAGATTCTTATTGTAATGCAAGAGAAGAATTTGGCTGAGTTTAGATTCTAATTAATAATAATTATTAGACAGAAATATTGATTCCACTCGACATACACTAACGTGTAAGTAGTGGTCATGGAATGGCACCCAATTGACAGATAGGCTCATTTTGGTTCTGCTGCACAAATTGTGCAACTAATTGATAGAATGAAACACATTTCAAAGCATATTTAACATTAACTTATAAAAAATTTAATTTAGTAAAAGCTAAATGTCATAAGATATAAGTAAAATGTGCGCTAAGCGACCGCCCCTGCGTCCAAATTTTATGGTCGGTTAAGACAACGGTCGCTTTAAAAAATTGGAGTTCTTTACCAAAAAAATGCATTCCTGTGTATATTGAACTGGAATATATTCATAACCACTACAAATTAAAATTTTACTGAGTTCGTAGATGGGTATAGAGAAGTGAGTGATCCGTGATCGGGTTCACGTGATCCTAGAAAGTGAAGAGTGGTGTCATTCGATTCAGTTGAACGTAAAGCTAAAGCGCTCATTTTGGCCGACCCAAAACCCTATTAGAAATCTCCAAACCCTCCTTTGAAAAAAGGAGAGCCGAGATATCTGCTTGATTCAGATTTCTGAGCAGAGAAGATTAACACCCTATGATTAACTTGTCTTTGAGTAATTCTAACTCAATTACACCAAATTTTTTTTGAAAAATTAAACTTCGAAATAGCCGTTTATTTGGCTTTTAAAGACGAGCTGAACGACTATATATATGTAGGGGTAGGTGCTAGAAAAAGTAGTTACCCACTTCTCTCAGGAAAGTAATGGATACTCATAAGTATTTTTCTGAGTACTCGTCAATTAACGAGTACTCAATAATTGAAGAGTATTCCAAACCTTCCAAACTACTTTCGATCGGTAATGAGTACTCGTAAGGTCTCATTCACTTTCATCGATTTTACTGTAATTTGGACCACTTTTGAATACTTAAATGATTTGCACACAATTGACATTTTTGTTTATTTTGATTTTTAAATCTATCAGAATTAATGATTACTTGACTAAATATGAATGAATACCCCGTAACTTCTTGTAACTATCCGTGAATACTCTTGAGTACTCGTAAAAAATGAGTACAGGTATCGTGTATTTCATCAAAATTGGCACCGAGTAATCGCGTACTCGTAGTTACACTGTTATCGACTAGAGCTTTTCAACAGTACAGTAAAAACAGTATACTGAAAATTACTGTCAGTACAGTATAGTACGGGATTAGTGTAGAGCAAAAGCTCAGCTCGGGCTTGAGCTGAACTTGTCCCAGCTCAAGCTCAGTATTACCTTAGCTCAAGCTCAAGCTCACAGAGCTTCTGTTTTAACAATAACCAGTTAAAACCAAACTTTTCGTAGAATTTAAGAACAAGATAAACATTCAACTTTTCAGAGAAATAAATAGCCTTAAAATTAGACTAAAATAAGGTAAACTTTTTAATATCATAAATGACTGCGGTTCTACATTATGTTATATTTGAATTGAATAATTTGAATAAAAAAATTAGTTTTAAAGCAAAATTTCTTTATATAAGCTCAAAGCTCAAGCCCAAGCTCGCATAAAATGAGCTTATGCTTTAACTATACGGGATGTTATCAGTACAGTATAGTACAGTATTTTGTGATTTACTGAAAAATACTGTTTACTGAAATTTACTGAAATTTGCTTAAATTTACCTGAAATTTACTATTTACGGAAAAACTAAAGATGCCTATTATGCAATTCCAAATCACGTGTTTATGCCAAGAATCTAAAAAATTGGTGAACAAACTTTTCTCAATACCCGCAAATAACCTTTCAAGTGAACGCAATTTCAATTATTCAAATTCAACTTTAAGTAAAAGTCCTTCACTGAAAATGCTGATAAATAGCGTTTTATAAGATTTAATTATGATTTAATTTTATTGTATGTTATAATTTTGAAAAAATAAACTTTCAGTAAAATACAGTATTACTGTTAAAAAAATCTGACAGTGCAGTACAGTAAAAATTTTCACCGTACAGTACAGTACAGTATTAAAAAAACTTACTGTTTGAAAGCTCTATTACCGACCAATGGCACCGGCCCAGCCCCCTATATATATGACTCCAATGGTAAAAGAAGTTTGGAGTTAACAAGCCTTGAATTGGTTATTAAGGATAATACAAAAGTGAAATTTTAAGATTAAATAAATTTGAGTCAAATAAATTAACAGAAAGTTTGAAAATTTTTTAGAAATAATTTGAATTTTTTAGCTTTTTTAGACTTTATGGCTCGGACGGGTGGAACTTAAATTGTCAAGGCCTAAATAAGTCGGGCGCTAAACTAGGGCTAAACAAATTGAATTTTTGTAATTTTCAAGTTTGATGCGACTCTTAAGCTATGTTCACACTATTCATTAATGAAGTTTACTTAATTATATATCAATGAAGTAAAATTGATAAATGCGTTTACATTACACTTCATTAATTAAACTATCAATATATTTGTCAATATTTCTTATTTTTAAATGAAAGCATTAAAATTATATGACTCTTTTCATAATGAATTTCATTAAAGCGTTCACATTACTTCATTAATGAAGGGTTGACAATCAAATTGTTTCAATGAAGTTCTTTAATGAAATGGTCGATAAAAAGCTGTCTGTACTTTTCATTAAACTTGAATTTCATTAACGAAATTCATTAATGAAGATAATGTGAGCGAGGCTTTAATGAGGCTTTACTCATGTTGAGAGATTTCAGGTCAAACAAAAATATAATCTTTTGATCTTATGAGTACTTTCGTTTGTATTGTTTAGAATACAAAAATTCATGTTTAATTAATCTGAACAGATAAAGTTACCTATAGATAGATCCATAGGCACACCATTATGAATAGAATCACACCAATGATACCTCACAAATAAGTTTCTTTTCAATGAGAAGTTGATCGTAAAACTTGTAAAACTTCACTCATAAAAAATTGAATCTAAAATTATTGTTTAATTTTAGAAAATTATCAAATACTCAATATTTTTAATGACTGTACAGTATTAACTAATAAAACAAATTTTGAATATCAAATAATGTTATATACGATGATGTATTTCATTGCTATAAATTAATTATCGTATAAAATACAAGTATTACATAAGATTAACAATAATACTACTAATAATAAATATAATAAACTGACAAATATTTAAAATATTGGCACTTAATTGTATAGAAAATATAATTAAAACCGATTAAAACAAGTTAAAGTCAATAAATCCAATGGCATGGAATCCATTGCGGAGAACTGTTTATTCGCTTAAATGAGTTTTCGACTAATTTGACCGTATCTTCAATATCATTATTAATAATGGATAAGTCGAAAAGATGACTGTAAGCGTTCTGCAAGAACTCACTTTCACGCGTCAATCTTTGTAGACTTCCATCAGTCTATTTATATAATATTTAAATCAATTAATATATTAATGAATGACAATTTTTCACAACCATACATATGTCAACATTTAAGAGATGCACTTCTGGACTGTTTCGGTTTCCTTTTGGCAAACGACATTCAACAGTTTTAAACTTCAAATGAATTATTTTTAAACTTTAAATTATTTCTTCTGTTGAGACTCTAGACCAGCGCTGTCCAACACGTGGCCCACCAACAGTTTTTCTGTGGCCCCGATATCACATGAATGTATCAATTCTGTGGCCCTTAAGTAAATATTTTGTGTTGTTCATTACAATATCAATTGATATCATTTTTTATTGTCAAATATCAAGGTTTAAGCTACTTCGCAAACAAAAAATCATTAACTTTTTTTAATTAGTGCCACTGGCGTAGCTATCTATGTGGCTAAGAGGGCTATAGCCCCCTAGAAGTTTTCCTGAATTTAAGTGTAGATCTGTGGCAATTAAAAAAATTGCCATATCTTCAAATTTTCCTATGCTTAACTCCCCCCTCCCAAACATCTGTAGCTACGCCTCTAATTTAGTGGCCCGCCAAGGCATTGGCCGACTAATTGTGGCCCTCGAAGCAAAATGAGTTGGACAGCGCTGCTTTAAACTATTTACACTTTTAGAGTTTGAGTATTAATTGGTGTCAATTTTCTGCTAATTATTTATACATATATTTGACGAAATTGTATTTCCCATATTGTTTGACACAGAAACTAGATTCGTTTCTGTCAATGCTTTGCACTCAACAGAAGAAATAAGTCAAAGATTAAAAACAATTGATTTGAAGTTTAAAACTGTTGAATGTCGTTCGCCGAAAGGAGACCGAAACCATCCAGAAGTGCATCACTTAAATGTTGACATATATATGGTTGTGAAAAATGAGAAAAAATAATGTATAATGTTCTTAAACAACAAAAACACAGACAAAATTAATATTAATGAATATTATGTTTTTATTAACTCACGTCTTGAATGTTCACTATTGAAGGCGCAGCGATATAGACCACAAATGGAGAGAATTCTGCTGTTCGTAAAATTTGAAGCGCCTGAACATAAATCAATATTAGAATCAATTATTTAACAGAATTGTAAAATAAATAGTTTATATTTCTTAATATGGTATGGCTTTGACTGCAAATCGATTCAAATTATTAATAATATTAAACTAATTAAAACTTAAAGACCTGCGGCTCCACATCTAGAATAGGATGAATGTCTTTTGCAATAATGTCTTTAATTGTATTGATCTTTGTTCCATACATCGCATCTTCATGTGTACCGTATTCTAAATATTCATTAGAAGCTATTTCTTCGAGCATTTCTTCTTGTGATACAAAAAAATAGTGTTTCCCATTCTCTTCGCCTCTTCGCGGAAATCTTGTGGTATCTGAAAAAGTTAATCATAAGCAAAACTCAAAAGAACACAAAGTCATGTCATTTGATTTAACTCAAAGGCATTATTCAAATGTGAGTTAATTTTAAAAAACCATTAAAAAAAGAAAGTCTTAGTCATTGAGATTGAACTAAAGATCTTTGATTATTGTTAATTAAACTTTTAAAAAAGTAATTCTAAATAGACTTACGAGGAATGGGGTAGGCGTATTTGCCAGGATAGTTGCTTATTAGGGTATTCTTAATATGTCTTCGGCCTATGCCATGAGCTCCGAGTAATACTAATGTTTTTCGCTTAAAGGAAGACAAATAAACTACTTCTTCATAAGAAGCGATGTCTAACCGATTAAACAAAGCATTTCTTTTTGCTAAATATTTTTCGCGATGTCTTTTCTTTTTACCAAAAATAATACAATTGGGCCCTTTTCTACATTTTTCGGTATTATGAGTACTATGAGTAGCTCTCCATTCAACTAACTCTGGAGATGGTATTAGACCTGGAATTTGATACAATTAAAAGATTATTTTTGCACAGAATTAATAACTGTAGTCATTAAATAAATCAAACAAATAGTTATACTCATCAAAATTTTACATTTTATTCAACATAAAGAGGTATTTGTGGAAAACCTGATACCATTATGTTGAAAGAAATAATTCAATAGACAATGCACTGTATTCTCTATGTATTATTTAAAAGTAAATAAACTAAATATTGACAGAATGGGACTGAACATCTAGTTGGGTCTATTTTTCAAAATTCTTGAAATTAGGATGAAATCAAATTCTAATAGTTTTTCTGAGATTTTTAAAAATTTCCAAATTCAATTCAATAATAAGTAAAATAAATACCGGTAATAAATATTTGAAAATATATATATACTGTGTGTTTGCATCACTTCTTGACTTTATAATTTCAAAAAAATAATTAAAGAATGGTTTAACAGGTTTAAGTGTAAGTGAAAAGAAAAAATAATCGGCTAAACCCGGAAAAGTTTAGCCAACAAAGTGAATTTTGTTTAGAATAGAGAAACAGCATATGTCTGTCCCATACAACAATTCAGTATTCATAACATATTATGAGTTGTGCTTAATTCTAGCCATTCAAGTATTGGAAGAGTATCTGTCCACTGAACTGTTGCCCAATTTATGAAATAATTAAAAGGAAAGGTAATGCGTACGTTCTGGCCGAATAAACCTTAGTCAAACAAAAAACTACACTAAGCCGGAACTCTAGTAGTTCTGGGCCTGGATTCCTGGCCGTATGTTAGAAATTGGGCAAAAAGTTGACATTTTACTGATCGTAGAATATTGTACGCGTATACGCTATTAGTTTATTCTAATTAATTTGATATCATATCAAAAATAAGTTATTAATAGATAAAAGTGAGTCACCTGCAGAGCCCTTCTCGCCCTGCCTCCTGGCCTGCCACCAATAATAGTCTTCTTTACAAATAACTTCTAAAATATCTCCCGTATTAAACAAAAGACCAGCTTCACTGCTGGGAATAAGTTCATCATCTTTTGGGTTATAGTTGAACTGCGCCCTCACATAGATCTGGAGATTTAGGTTAGAATTTTGATAACTTAGTAGCCATTTAGTAGAATAATAAAATATTTAAGACATCAATTATTAAGAACATTAAATGTTAATACTGTACAACAGTTTATTCATCTCCTATTCAATAAATCACAAAATAGTGCAATTGTTATACTTTAGGTTTGAAATAAAAAATATAAACTAATATGTGAAAAACAAATTTATTGAAAAATTAAACATTTATTAGTTTTTACTACAGTTTTTCTGTTATAGAAAATAAAATAAAACAAAATTATTGATATTTAGGAATTAGTTAACAAAACTTAATGAAAGTATTCGCGTGCATATAAAAATTTTACCTCACACTGAGCGGGAGGCAATCGACTACTCGGCAATATTTTAAATGAAACATTTCCTTTGGAGTCACGCTATAAATGAGAAATAATTCTAAATATTTGCTGCAATACATGAAACAATGAAAGACTACAAACCAGCAAACGCTGCAAACTATCAACTGATTGATTTGATACAGGAATGTCATTGATTTCACAGATGACATCTCCCACATGTAGAGTGGCTACAAAATTTAATTCTCAATCAATAAATGTAAGATATTAGGGAACAACATGATTATTGAATGGAAAACAAGCGAATACCTTGCCTGTGAATCATCCCTCCGTGCATTATACGCGAGACTATGCATTTGCCACATTCATCAAGTTTTAAAGTGATACCCATCGGCTCATTCGAATTCTTTTGGAACTGAACCAGTCTTAAAGGTGTTATATTGTCATCGATTTCAAAGTCTAAATCACTGTTTTGTAACTGATTTAAATTACTGCTAACGCTTGAAGAGTCAGAAATGGATTTATCATTTACAAGCATTTGAGACACAATCTCTTGAGTACTTAATAACAACTGCGAGAAACTTAATTTTAAAATACAAACAAAATCGTAAACAATTAGAACAAACTTTAATATATGGTGAGTACAAAATAGTGAGTAAATCTTGAACTGTTGAGTATGGACTTAATGGACTCGATGATAGTGGAAGACTGTTTAAAATTGCTAACACCTGAACCAATGCAAATAATACATAAAACAATTATATAACTGTATTACCGGTATTTATGACGTATCAATTGTGATATAATTACTGACCTCTTCATACAGTTCAAAGGCACTGCTTTTAGGAATAGACATAATAGAGATTTTCCATTCTTTGACTGATTTGGAAACGAAATCAAATAACTATAAAGAATAATATTTGAATTATTGAAAAGGTATTTCTTAAATGTGAAAGGAGGCAAAAGAGTAAATACCTGTAAAAATTTATTTAATTTCATTTCCTTAAGCAATAAATCCATAATAATATTTTGTCTCGAGTTTATGCTCGAAAGACTTATAATTTTGTCGAGTGTTTTCATCACCTCAATTACTCCCACTAATCAAAAACAATATAATACATACAGTAAGTAAGAAATTAACAGAATGTTTAGAAAATACCTAATAGTGGATGGTCTTTATCATCAAACCCAGAAGTAATGCCATTTTGTTGATCACATTTTTCAGTGAAACAAATGGTTGAAATATTTTTCTAAAATTTAAACAAATTATTTGAGTGATAAAGCAATTTATGAATGGATTTAGAAAGTGGTAGAGATCATGCCTTAATAGCTCTAATGATGTTATAGCGTCTCATTTCTTCGATGGTATTTATGAGATGTATTTTTCGTGCGAATATGTCTTTCTGCTGAATTTGATCAAAATTAATAATTTATGACTAATTATGACTAGAGATATGTGTAATGGACTCACACAAAGCCATTTATGATTCAAAGCTTCGTCAGCAGTGATTCTCGAATTAGGATTAGGGCTCAACATTCTGAGGACTAGTTCTTTGGCAGCATCACTAATATTATTCCAAATTTTTTCTTCTATCTAATGATCAGATTTTATTAGCAAAACGAGAAGATACTTAAATAAAAACAAACCGAAAAAAACTCGATTTCTTGGTCGAAATTGAGTGCCGAACCGCAAAGTAAGGTCAACAATAATATTCCACAGCTATAAATATCGGAAGCCTTTGTAAATAAAGAATTCTCTTGAGTCAGTTCTGGTGCGAGATAAGTGTTTGGCAAAGAATTAAATAAATTGTTTTGTTCATAATAGCGAACAACCCTTTTGTGTTCAAATTTGTCTTGAATTATAGTACGACCGAAACCGCATAACTTAACCGGTGCGCAATTGTTATCACTTGCCATCAAAATATTTTCAGGTTTGATATTACCATGAATTACACCGGCCTTATGACAGCCAGATATTGCATCCATTATTTGCTTCATATAATAACTGCAGTATAAAAAACTCATAGATTTTTATGAGTTGCACATACAGTACAGGTAAAGACATTTATTATTCTAACTTATATTTGTTACTGACTACTCATTTAGAACTGAAATGCGTCTCAAGAATATATAGAATATATTAATCAAGAAAATGCTTATACATATGTTTTGGAATAGAACGCAATAATGCAATTAGAAATTGTATGCTCTTTTTGAAACACAAAATTATAACCAATAATAAAATAATTGAAAGCAGTAAAATATTATATACGTATAAATAAATTGCAAATTCTAAATAATATTTAAAGCAAAACAAAGTATAGGTTCAAAAGTCCTCATGTTTTGAGACATGAAATGCAAAAAATTTAAATTAAGTTTTTATCAAACTCCGTAAAATATATAATCAATTTTGAATTGCTTTGAAACGCAAATAATAACTTCTTCACCTGATAACAGTTTCCGAATACACAAACCCAGCGTTTGCCCGCTTCTCGATTTCGACCAACAAATCATTGCCTTCAATGCTATTCAATAGAAGTTTTATTGAGTTAGGAATGAAAATAATGTTTTGAGAAAATTGAAAATTTATTATACAATAAAATTGAATCCAATTTAATATTCACATACGAGTTAGTATTCTAATGGCATTCAAATTCAATTTATACTTACCATTCAAATACCAGAAATAGGATTCCATCAGCAAATATATAACTCTCATAAAGTTCTGCAATGTGTTTGTGCACAAGTTTATGGTATCTCTCGGTCTCTTCTTTCAAAGCTTTGTTCGATTCAAAAAAGTGTTGAAATCAATTGAGATGAAACTTAATTACAGTCAATTAATAATCTATAAGTACCTTCATTTAGAGACAAAAAGTCAGAGTTCGATAGCTTCGAGAAATCGATTATTTTGAGAACACATTTCTGTCCATTATATTTATGAGTGCATTCATATAATGAACTCAATCGACCACTAATATTAAAAATATATTAATATGAACTTTAATTAATAACATAATAACATCAATATATCAAAAATCAATAGTTAATGCTTTTATTTATTAATTTACAATATAATCATTAATAAAACATTGTGTATAGGACTTTAAAGTTGGCACCAACTCGAAGGTTCAAATGCTAACACCACCTGACCTGACCTGACCTGACCTGACCTTATCTGACCGAAAATAAATTCAATTGTAAAGATTGTTTTTATTTAGCATTTGTTTAACTTTTATTATTTATTTAATCCCTTTATAAAAGTGAACAAATAATACATTTTAATAGATAAAGAAATAATTTTTTGTTATATGCAAATGAAAGCAGCTTTGCTTAGATTCGCGAATCAAAGATTATCTGCTAATCATAAATGAAATTTTATTGAAACTCAAGTCAACAGTTCAAACATCTCATACTATAGTCTAAAATTTTATAACGACAATAATAAATCTCTATATATTTGGGCCCATTTAAGGTTCCGATGGTCTAAAAATGATCTGTTTCTAAAACAATTTCAACACACCTTAAGATTAATAAAATAGTAAGAATTCTATTTACAGCACAGTATAAATAATTAAGTTAAACAAAAGACAGATAAATTAATTGGGGTTTTGATTAAAATTTTTGTATAAATAAAAAAATAGTGCTTTAGCTTTGCTTTATTTTGATTTAGAGTCAAATATTCTAAATGAGTGTATCCTAAGAGTTAAGGTCTGTGTCATAACCAGTACTAAATTAATTAACTGAACAGCTCAACAGATCTGCACTTAATTTCTCTAAGAGGGCAAAGGTCATAGAGCAGCCCTATTAACCCCTCCGGTAGTTACGGCTCTGGGGCAGAGCTAAGATTCCAAGTTTTCTAATTTCTTGGATAGGAATCACTAAATAGTTCTTTTCATATGAATATAATCTTAAATATTATGAAAAATATTTTATTCATAAAAGTGAACACTTTGTAGAAATCAAAAATAGCAAAAATTTATGATTTTCCTTAAACTTGTGAATATCGCAGAAAATTGTTGTTTTGGGTCTTTCGGGGCCTATGTCTGGGTTTGTTATTTGCTGACACCGGCACTCAATTCATATTTTGACAAATCTTGAGTTTTATACGGTATAAAAAAAATTAGTAAATTATAAAATGCATACATAAACACATCAATAACTTCGCACTTAAAGCCTAAAAATAGAGTATTAATCCTATTTTTGCAATATTTTCAAAAGTTTTTGTAAAATATTAAATAATCTGCAAAATAATAAATGAAAACTTGAATCAAATCAGATTTAATAGAATTGATTGGCATTTGAAGTGATCTGAAGCGAGCGGTGCATAAAAATCAATATTATTTCGGAATAAGTGATTTATATAATAAATATTGAATAAATCGATTCTTAATATTGTTACGGATTATAAACTAATTAATTAATGCAATGAGTTATAAATCAATAATACCTTTCAATGCATTTAAGCAAATGATAGCTTTGCTCGAAAGCTGTCCTCTCACTCGTCAGTTCACTCATTCCACTCATTATCCAATTCTTGACTTATATTTTATTAAACCATTCGAGACATCAATTCTTACTTATTATATAAATAAAGCATTTTCTATACTATGGACTCATTTAAACTGCGTTTGACTGCTATTTACTTCACATCTGTTTTTGTATACATTTGTTGACTCTTTTGACTCATTTAAACAAATCTCAAATCAAACGATTGATTATTTTTTGCTTTGAGGGGCAGTACATAAACCACATTATAGGAAG
>JAQGCH010000340.1:0-25627 GCA_034699485.1 Nanhermannia elegantula | reverse complement strand
ATCTCATGCTTTCGTGTTTTCATTCTCAAAGTTGTTATCATTTATTTTATAAAAAAAAGTTATTTTTCTTTCAATAATAGTTGCCTTAAATCAATACAATTATTGGTCAGTCATTCAAATAATATTCATTACAATTACTGTATTTTAAATACTAATAACGATTATGTCATATATTTATGTAATTGTATTAATATCTAAATTAATGATAAAAGTAATGCATTTCTTATATGATCTCATTTTGAGTCAATTTTTATACATTTTTATATATTTTATTCACAATTTCTTTCAGATTCGGAGAATAAAAAAATATATGAATTGAAGAATGTTTTAAATGAAGTGATGTATTGGTGTCAACACTGATAAACACATAATAATAATAATATTAATGTCTTTACGACGAGAAGTGCTTTCATTTTATAAACAAATCGTAAAACTGTCGCAAACCTGGAATGCAATGAACTCTGAAAACACAGTCAAAGAGAAGAAGTATATTATTAATGAAGCGAAACAAATGATTATTAAAAACAGACATTTGACTGATGAGAATGAGATCAGACACTTAATAAAAGAGGGATATAATCGACTTGAGATCGCCAAACACTATGGGATCCCTTATCCGCGTCCTATTTATTACCCCACCGGTCATCTTAGGAGCAAAACGAATAAATAAGTTTTAGTCAATATATTTATAGTTAAATAAAATATTAGTAATTGTAAAAAGTAATAAAAATGTTTTGATTAGTCAAACTATTTATATATGAATCAAATTGAGTCAAACTTTGCATTTTAGCATACAATACAACTTTTTATAAGATAAATATTCTTTCATTATTGTGATTAAGAAGTGATATCAGTTTTATTACGGTTTCAAAGTTTTTTCTTTGGAATAATTTTTGTTGAAAATAAGCCTTAAATTTCTGACCTAAAAGTGAAAACCAGATAACTGAACGTAAAGTTGAGCTTTTTTTATAAGATAGTATTGCAATACATATATCAGTAATGGGCAGCCCATTGAGCCGAAAGGGCCAGAAAAGCTCTACTTCTGATACTATTACAGTTTGCAAATCATTAGCTTATAGAGTATGTTTAGAACTGTTTAACACTAAAATCATATCAAACATACAATTTTATTATTATATTTAATCTCTGATTATTAGTCCAAAAATGTTTTAAGACTCTAAAGAAAAGTGGAAATCACCTCCAGTCTCAAAAGGCAGCAATAAGCCTGTCGACGGGCCTCCAGTTGCCGATCGCTGCCTATATGATCAGGAATTGCTTCTGATATAAAGTGATCCTAATCTCAATTCTATTGAACTAAAGTCATTATTAAATACTTTACATCCATTATGATAAGGTCCTAAACATCAGTGTTTTTTGAGTACCGAAAATTTACTTAAATTGAGGAAAAATACTTTTAAAGATTTTAATTAAAGTATATTTGAGTAAAAGTTTTTTGATATTAAGATAAATAAATAGAGTATGAGTTGAAGTATATTAACTTTATATTAATTTGAATATAATTAAAGTAAAAATATTTAAAATATTTAGTGTTTAGGTTAAAGTATGAGTAAGTATCCTTAATCCCTTGGTTAAAAATTGGCTGTTTTAATTAAATTTTTACTTTGCATGCTTAGTAATTAAATAATTATTACAAAATGTAGCAATGTAAGTCAAATTAAAAGCAATGCTTACCTATAAAGTAAATAAACACAATTATTTTGAGTATTTTTTTGATTAAGAGTATGAGTATAAGTATTTTCATATCATGTATTTTATTTTGAGTTAAAGTAAAAGCATTTAAAAATATTTTCATTTAATTTAAGTATTATTTGAGTAAAAGAATCGCTTAGAAAAGTATTTTAATTGAGTATAAGTTTAGATATACTTTAACTTATACTCAAATTAATTTATATATTACTCAAATGTTTGAGTATATACTCAAAAAACACTGCTAAACATGAAACACTCTTCTGTTACTTTAATAATAAATAACAATCAGATAATTTTAAGTCAGACATGAGTTGACTCTATTATAAACAATTCCTCAACAATTATAATCATTTGAAACACAATTTTGTTTAAATATTGTCTAAATTAAAATAAATCATCAATTCTTTAATTCTCTTCAAATACAGACTAAAAAGAAAGGAAACAAAATAATACATTATTGCCATAACTTATATTAGAATTTGAAAGTTTTAAATATTTTTATGATGAAAATATCAAAACTAATATTAGCATAAAATAGAATTTTACAACGAATACAAATACTGATATTCATTTAATTGTTTAAAATTAAATAGAAATAAAATATTTAATAACATGTTTATTAGTTTTTGATTGACTGCTAGTCAACAACATATGAATTAATTGTGATTATTATGTTTTCTTTTTGCCTCATTTGATTGAAATGAAGATTCTATTTGTTTGTCTTCTATTCAATAGCAATGATCTCAACTATATTTCATGAATATGTCTGCTCGAAGCTGGAAATCCTTGTTCTTGTCTCCACTCAGCCCAACGGTTCTCGAACCAAACCTTTGTTTAGAAGCGAAAACCAAAAATTAATATTTTAAATATTGTAAACATGTTCGCCTCCCGTTTAAAAATTATATTATTTTCCCCTTTGCTTTTTCTGTAAGTTTGTGTTCAACTCTATGCACTGTACAGTACAATATTTTCTCAAAATTAAATAAAATATAATTAGATCACTTACTTATAAATTAAGCGAAAATACAGTATAATTATGTTTGTTTTAATCATTAAAACAAAATTGAGGGCAATTTTTCTGAATTACCTTTTTTAACCTTTAATTAGAAAAAATTCTTAGAAATCCGATGAGTTTTTGGTTAACCTCAAAATTTGAAGGCTTCTCATATTAATTTTGAAGTTGTGTGACTTTTTTTAAATAAACATTTTTATATACTTATTTAATCACAACTTTTTAGCAATTTTTTTTACAAAAGTTTACAGTATTGCAGAGTTTACACTAGGGTTTCGAGCGCTTTACAGCTACTCCATCGGTGAGAATGAATTA
The DNA here is from genome assembly GCA_034699485.1 of Nanhermannia elegantula. NCBI lineage: Eukaryota > Metazoa > Arthropoda > Arachnida > Sarcoptiformes > Nanhermanniidae > Nanhermannia > Nanhermannia elegantula. Next base: position 22,590 of record JAQGCH010000340.1, on the reverse strand, counting down.
TTCTTTGCTTAACTCTTAAAACTTCGAAACGTTGTTCGAAACTTAACCGTATTTGACATTTTTGTCAATACAAACTTTGCGTTAATAGCCATAAGTTTTTTATGTCACACATATTTAATTACGAATATAATATAGTAATTAATATTATAACAATTATTAGCATAATATTGAATAACAAAAAGGTATATTCGTGTCTAAAAAAGCAACGGCTCTAAAATTCTTACTGATTAAGTGCTTACAAATGACACTTAAGACATTAGACAGTGGATCTATTTCTATAAATGTTGAGGGCTATGGATCTATATAAGTAACACTATAATTAACATTAATACTTGATTACCTTTATATCGAACAAAGTGAGACCGGTCTCATTCGCCAAAATAACTAATTCGCTCTCATATGGATTCTTATTCCATTGAAATACTTTTTCTAATACACTCTTTTGCTGATCAGTAAAGCGTTCTTTCAAATAACTCGGAGAAAGTTGTGGCTTAAGTGAAAGTGACATTTCTGGCATTGGTGGTATCCGTGGCTTTCTCTAAACCTTCATTGAATTACAACTTGAAATCTCCTTGAATTTAAACATTTAGTCAATTGTATAGAAATGGGGGACACACTCCATGTATAAAGAAATGGAACAATTTCTTATTCCAAATAAGGCTATAATGATCGACTACATCTTCAAATATGTTAAGTTATAATTGCTTTAAGCAATTTTTATATACATTCAGACACAACTTATTGCTTTGATTATGAATACAAATTAAATAGTGTTATTCATACTGCTGACAGCTCTAGATTCACGTGTTAGCACTTGTTCAGATACAGGTACATTGTAAGCATAGGTTAACTTTTCGGCGTGAAGCCGAATAATCCCAATATTGTCATCGAATCCCAAAAAATATTTGGCTTAATGATTATTTTCTTGAAATAATGCCAAATAAACCGAATTTTTTGCAGAATAATATAGAAAAACACTTTTTAACAAATTAGATCTTTGATCCGCTCAAAAAGATTTCAATTATTATAAGGACCTGTTTCTTAAAGTCTCTGATGAAAAAGATTTAACTTTAATTAAAACTGAATTTAGTGGATATTTATCAGACGCGGCACCCGATAATTTAGAGATTGAAACATTAAATTTTTTGTTTAGTACTCAACATAGTTATCCGAATTTGTCTAAAATTGCAATCAGTTATCTATGCATTCCTTATGGTAGCTGTGATGCCGAGTCATCTTTCAGCAAACTAAGAGATGTGAACAGAATCAAAAGGAATTGCATGAATTGAGACACTTTGAGAATGCAAATGCGACTATATTTCAATAGAGACATTGGGAAAGACTTATTTATTATTAATTGTTTAATATGAATACAAGCACTTTCTAATACAAAATTAATGGAATTCATATTTCTAAAATTGATTATTTTTACGCCGAACATTACCGCCGAATTTGGCAAAAATTCTTCAGCTTTTCCCTTACGCCGAAAAAGCCTATCTATAATTACAAGTTATACTTTACCTGTGTATATGAGTTGCCACACTCTTAATGGAATGAATTGAGTAAAACGCTTTCAAAAACACTAATTATCGTTCTCATAAATTAAAAGTAGAGTAGCTTTCATGTTAGCGTGTCTTTTGACATATTAATACTGTATGAATCTGTGAATATATTTCAAATTTAATTGTAATTTAATATGAGAAAATGCTTTAATCAGTAATTAATATTTTTAAGATAATCAGGATTTCAACATCTGATACTTATCGCGATAACTTTTGACCAATTGGTTAATTTAAATAAAAGTCTATCAAATATTATTAACAATAAAAAGTTTAAAAGCCTTCTGATGTGTGAAAGTAACTGTACTAAAAAATTATTATAAACTTTTTACCTAAATAAATAAAATATTTTTACAATTGACATAATTAAAAACATTAAAGCAATTGTTTTTATGATAAATTTATGAACTAAAATCTTATTGCATTAAAAACAAAAACAATTAATGTTTTTATTGTAGGCGTAAAGCAGATACTGCACTCATTATCAGAGCCATAGTTTTTTCGGAAACCGGAATACAAAAACTCTGTTATCCGAATTTCATTTGGCGGAATCTTTTTTTTTACTATAAAACTAATCAACTAATCACGTAATTTAATAATATTTTGTTGTGTTTTATTGAAATATTTTAAAATGAAAACCATTTGAACTTTTTACTAACAAAAAAGAGAGAAATAGCAATAAATAATGAGAAACTAAATTCATTAAAAACTTTACTTAAAATTAATGTACAGCACTGTAAGTCATTAAACTCGTATCATACAAATCAAAATATAATATGCAGAATATGTGTTAAACCTTCCACCAAAATACAAACACATTAAGGATAATGTGACCATATATATCAATTTAAAAAACATGAGGAAAATTAAACAAAACTCAATAAAGGCTCAAATATGGATTTTATCAATAAATCTTTTAGAGAATTTAATAAATCTCTTTTTAAATATTCAATTTTTTTACTTTAGCATAAAAAACTCCGAATTTCCTGCGGAGTTTGTGGGCCGACACTCGAGTTATCTCATCATTTGGCAGTAGAGAACGAAAAACTTATCATTTCGTTTCGTTTTCACTTATGGTTTTACAATATTTTCTTAAGCAATGTTTTGTGAGTCTTTTCATTTAATATTGAAAAATATTCGAAAATTCATTGCATTCATAAATTAGCGCTATTTTTGATCTAAAGAGTAAAATTTGAAAACTATGAATGAAAGCGAAAATACGGACATTTTAACATATTAACAGTGGCGAAGCCAGCATAGGGGCCGAGGGGGCACAGGCCCCCAACTCAAATTAAATGTTAATTCATTTCCTAAAAAGCTTTATTGTATTGTATTTTTTGAACCTAAATTACAGAAAATTATTCAAATAAAAGTTTGTATGTTTCTACAAACCGTAAAACACGCTATAATTCACTCAAGAAATACAACAAGTTTTAAAATTATCAAATACTTTCTTATGTTTAATGAACAAAATAGTCTCGAGAACCTCGAGCCTGAGCTATAGTTTTATCTGAAAATTTCACAAAAAATTTAAACGAAAGAAAGCGACGGAAATCCTATTCCCACACCGTATAAATGCATTCCCATCCCATTCCCTTCCCATGAGAATTCGTGCGTTTTTTTCGTTCCCATTTCCATAATTCCTATTGTTTAAAACTCAAGTATTGTTAACAATGTGTCGAATTTTACAGTATTTCTATCCGTAATTCATAACTCAACTTTTCTTAAAATTATTTTATTTATACTATAGGGTTATTGATATGTTGGTACCGACTTAGAAATAGACTTTTTATTATTGAGCGCGTGCTTTGCGTTACGCTTTCGGTTTTTGTTATATTTATTAAATGTGTTTCACTCTATACTTAAATATAAATAATAAATTTTAATAAACGGAAAGCGTATTCTATTTAATAAGCAAAGCATGTGCTTCAATAATACTGAGTATAAATCAGTCGGTACCAACTTATCAATCACCCTATAGAAGCTCCCGTTGCTAAGCAACTCGTATAACTGATATTAACCCGTGGAATATTATTTTTGAAAATCCAGTATTTAAAAAGCGTTGTTATAGCCTTTACAGTGCTTTTGCCTGTTTGAAAATCTTTTGACAAAAATTTGAATCTTATTGTAAAAAATTTTATTACATTATTGCGGAATTACACACAGACAGATGGACTGACACAATATTTTTAATAATATAATTGTATTGCTAATTGTATTTGGTACCTTTGTATCTTGTTTAGTCAATACTGCAATATTTATTTAATTTTTCTCAAATAAAATTAACTAAAATAAGATTAAATAAAGTGTGTTTACTAAACAGTTAAAAAATCTATTGTTTTAAAATCTTTATAAATATAAACAATATGTAACTAGTGTTGGGTCAGCCTTTGGGACTGAGACTGAACCAAAAAGTTGGGACTGACCCAACACTATATGCAACACATTTTTTGAATCAAAACTAATACAGCGCATCTCTCAATACACATAAACTTCCATTTATTGAATGTTAATCTCTATTATCTATCACATATAATTTCATTTTAAATTTAACAATAATTTGAATTGATTATTATGTATTCTCTAATTTCTTCAATAAATTAATATATTTTTGATTATGATTCCAATTTCTATTGCATAAATGTATAACTCGTTTCATTAACATTCCATTCCCACAGATATTCTAGATTTCATTCCCATTTTCTATCACTATTTAAACCAAATAATAAAATAGTTTCTCTTTAATGGTACGGTATTATATTTTTAATGAGCTGAATAAGCCTTAATTTAATTGTCTAATTTATTTAAATATTTCATCTTAAGTTTCTATACATATTCGATACATTCAAATACACGCATACAATACAAATTCAAATATTCTTCAGGTGGTATTTTTGGTATTGCCATTGGAAACCTAATTTCGAATCGTCAACAAACATGAGAATTCAATAACAATCTATTGTAATAATAGATCATAAGTCATAATAGATTTAATAATATGTTCGATATTAAAATTATCTTAAATCTAAACTTATATTAATCTGCAATGAGAAGTACACTCCTATGGGTCGATCAGCTAAAAGATCGTGACGGCAATCAATTGTGGTAATTATTTAAATATTTACCGTTGAGATTAAGCTTCATTTGATTTTAACATTATTTTAGTTATTCTGTTAATATTTAAAAATGTGACAAATTTGGTTTTATTCAAAATGACAGTGTCTATGATCTGGCGTATAGTCCTGATGGCGACCAATTGATTGTGGCCGCGAATGCTCGAGTCTATGTGTATAACGCAAACGATGGAACACTTACTCAAGCACTAAAAGGACATAAAGAAAATGTGTTGTGTGTGGCCTACTCAAAGGATGGTAAGAGATTCGCTTCTGGCTCTGCAGACAAACAAGTTATCATATGGACTGCAAAAATGGAAGGAATCCTCAAATATTCGTAAGATTTAGATAATAAAAATCTTCAAGTTCATTTATATAATTCACGGCAATTATTTTAATGTATTTAATTAAATATTTTGTGCTAAGACATAACGATGCCATTCGATGTTTACAATACAACCCGCTTTCTCATCAATTGGCGAGTTGTACGGGATCTGACTTTGGGCTGTGGTCTGCAGATCAAAAAGCCGTCACCAAACAGAAAGTTTCGAGTCAAATAAATAGCTGTTCGTGGAGTAGTGATGGACATCATCTTGCATTAGCCCATTCAGCCGGATATGTCTCTATTAGGAATAGGGTTAGGAAAATAATTTTACTGTTACTTTTTTTAAAAATAAAATTATTTTGATTCAGTCTTTTATCCTCATTAAAGCAGAAGGAAAATAATCGAAAGTTTGTGTGTGTGTGTGTGTGTGTGTGTGTGTGTGTGTGTGTGTGTGTGTGTGTTAAACCGAAAATTTTCAAAATCACGAGGAGGGGTCAAAAACTTAATAAATAAAAACAATTTTTGGGATAAAATTGTTGATGGAAATTTGAAAAATGAAAGAAAGTGTTAGTTTTGTTTAATTTGAAAGGTCTATTTCTACTGCATTTTAAAAGTTTTGTATTTCATTAGTTAGAAAGAATTTTGAAACTAATTGAACTCTATTAAACTAGAGACGTACGCACACTGAAAAAAGACCTTTTTGGATGATATGCACCAATTTTGATGAAACTCGGCGGAAATAATAAGTACTGTATATAGTCCTAATTAAGAATATCAATATGAGCAGTGTTTTCTTAAAGTTTTTCTCTTGTTATTGGCATTCATTTACTACGAATACAAAAAATTGAATACAATTTTCAATGGAAGAGCAGTATAAACTAGTGTCTATTTTTTAATGATTACCCAAATTCTTTCCTAAACTACAAATTAGGTTTTGATTGGCACAAACTAAGTAATAACAAATATTTTAAAAGTCAATTTAAATTACCAATTTTTCGAAATATTTCCCATATTTGGTAATTCTCACCAAATTGGCCTAAAATTTTTAAAGAATTTAGAAAATTTATAAAAAAAATTTCAAAAAATTCCTTTTCTAAACTAGTCTAAATTTAATGTACTTGAATTCTTTGCCTAAATACTTGCTGAAAAGCTCAATTTATGCCCATCACTTGGTACAGTGAACCTTCCATTTAGATAAATGGAATTCAATTAAGCATTGCATTAAACTAACACTAAACATAACAATACTCCTATATAATGGAATATTAATATATTAAGTACAAATTCTGGGGTTCCTAGTTATTTTGATGGAACTTACTATGGAAATAGTATACTTTAATGGAACTTTTTTCTTGAATTGAAGTTTAGTTGGATATTTGGTTGAATATTTTTTTAATTTCGTTAAAACTATTTTTGAACCAAGCGATATTTTTTCAATTTTTCAGAATAACTCAAAGGGGGGACAAAGTACACTTTTTTACAACTTGATAAAAATTAAAGGTGGGCCAATTTATACATTTTTGATTTTCTAATATTTTTTGGGGTGTCAACCCTTAAGAAACCCTATGCCTTGTGAATATATGACTTAAAACACAACTGATTAAGGCACCTGTTCATAATTTTCAGCGGCATTGATAAATGGGTGTCTTACCGTTTCCCCTAATTTATTTTTTTATAAAATATCAAAATTTTCATTTTATTGGGTTGGTAGACCTCGAAACTAGACGGGCGAGCGAAGCGAACACGTCGTACGTAATCTACTTGTGAAGGAAGGTAGGACTAGGCATAGATGCGAGACTCGAGGGGCGGAGCTTTCATCCATTGTAACCTAATCAGAGTACACATTCAGCAAGAAATTTTTTAATAATTTTTAGGTGATTTTATACTAAATAAGGAAAATTTACCTATTAATTAAAATTAGGGGAAACTGCGTTTCGGGAAAAGGAGTTTCGGTCAAACGACGTAAGGGGAAACGGCATATAATCACATATTCAGTGTTTTTAACATTCTCATGGCCCGACGCGTTTGATTTTGAGACTTGTCTCAAATATTTAAAATAAATATTGAAATTGAGATCAAATTAAGTTTAAAACCTTCATTTTTAAGCATTTATTATTATCTATATTTATAAATGTTAATTAATATGGATTAAGTAAACATACATCAAATTTTAGGCCTAAGTATATCTTTGGAGAATTTTAAGAAATGATTTTTTGGAACTTTTATAAACTTTTTTTTATAAAATTCTAATCTCTGTTGCAGAACGGAGAAGAAAAAAACCGAATCGAAAGACTTGGTGGTCCTTTGGCACCAATATGGGGCGTCTCTTTCTGCCCAGTTAAAGAAGATGATGTAGATGTCATTGTTACAGTTGATTGGACACAAGCTCTAAGCTTTTATGATTTTAATGGAAAACAGGTAATAAAGTAATATAAAAAATACAACAAATATTTTTATTCAAACATTACTTTAAAAACTTCTCCAAATACTTAAGTTTAAATTATAGAAAGTGTTTTCAGCATTGTTTCAAACAAATAATCACAAATCTCATAGAAATGCAATTTTCAGCATTTAAGTCACTCAAATATTTTCAATCAAACTAATGCTCTGGAGCTCATCCATAACTCGTACTAAGTCAAGGAGGGAGGGAAGGGTTCAGTCATAAGAATACAAAAGTAGCCAAGTATGTAACTGGAGGTTTAAGGAAAATTATGTATCTATTTTAATACTTTCACTTTTTATTATTACCGGTATATTTCACTTTATATATATTTCAATATTAATAAAATGTTTGCAATTAGAACTCAAAGAAAGTTATAAAAAAATTACCGGCGCCTGAAATTGCTTCTAATGATGAAGATGATGCAAAAATTTACATTTCGTATCAGTTGCTGGGTGAGGGTTAGGTAAAATATTTTTCGTACTTGTTTAGGATGTATATAAAGCTTACGGTTACGTACAGAAAGCGGTTAGGAGTTTGAAATGACCTGTTGAATGAGCCCATAATGAACATTGTTGAATTAAAACTTTTAAATATGGATGCTTCATATGAAAATCTCGAGTTTTAAAATCAAGACACTTGAGCGGTATTCAATTTGAAAGCTTAAAAATAATCTCTTAAAACTTTAATAATTATTTCAAAAATTAAGTTTATTTTACTATGACAATAATTGATTTTAAAAAATTGATATTATATCTTAATATATTAAACAAATAATACAGTATACCATATAATATAGTGCCGTAATCTACAATAAATAGAGGGCTATATTGATGTATTTAAACTAATAGGTCGGAAAAGAGCGTTATATTGGATTCGATCCTTTATGTGTATCACACTTTTGGAGTGGAGATTATGTATTATTGAGCGGATCTAATAAGAAAGCTCTTCTATATACCAAAGAAGGCATTGCAATCGGTTGTGTTGCCGAACAGTCTTCATGGGTTTGGAGCTGTAAGCCAAGCCCTGATGGAAATCGAATCGTGAGTAAAAATAATATTTGATTTTCTGATTTTCAATAATTTAATAATAAAATGATAAACTAATCGGTGAGACGCCAATAGGTAGTTGGCTGTCAAGATGGGACAGTGGCTTCGTATGACTTAACATTTTCTACAGTGCATTCCCTTTATAAAGAAAGATATGCTTTCAGAGAAAATATGACAGACGTTATTATACAGCATCTTATCACAGAAGAAAAAGGTTGTAAAGGATATAAGAAAAAGGTTGTTAATTACTTACAGTCAGTTTAAATTGGTTTTGATTTCAGTGCGCATCAAGTGCAGAGACTTAGTTAAAAAGTTGGCCATTTATAAGCATAGACTCGCTGTAAGAAATTGTCATTTTTTTGATAAGAGATAAATGAAATGATAATGAGAATATGTGCTCATACATACAGATACAATTACCTGAAAGAGTAATAATTTACGAGTTGACGAAAGGATCAGATGCTACTGATATGCACTATAAAGTTAAAGAGAAAATTAGTCATAAATTAGAATGTACTCTAATTGTTGTCTGCTCTGAAAATATTGTTTTATGTCAAGAAAAAAGACTTCAATGCCTATCATTTCAAGGAATTATGGAAAGGGAATGGACTATGGATTCTTCCATTCGATATATAAGAGCAACTGGTGGTCCGCCTGAAAAGGAAGGTCTTCTCGTTGGCCTTAAAAATGGACAAATCGTTCAAATATTTATTAATAATCCATTTCCGATCAATATAATCAAAATCTCTAATCCTATTCGTTGCCTCGACATGAGTACACTCAGGAGAAAATTAGCTGTAGTTGACGACAAAGGATTGTGTTCTGTATATGATGTCAGAACCAAACAATTGTTATATCAAGTATTACTTGCAATTATAGAAAAATGTTTTCTCAATATTTATTCATAATTTAATGTTGAAGGAGCCCAATGCCAATAGTGTTTCATGGAATACACACTTTGAGGATATGCTTAGCTTTTCTGGTGCAGGAGTTTTAAGTATAAAGGCTGGAGATTTTCCTGTTCATTATCAAAACTTACAAGTATATCAATTTTAAAAGATATTCATTAATTTAAGTAATAAGATAATGGAATGTGTTATTTGTGATGAGCGCTCATTTAAAAATAAAATTAACAGATATAGTATAAAAATCTTAGTGAACATACTGTAAAATCATTAAAAACAATTTGATCTATAGATATATTATTATAAATAACTTACACTATTTATAAACTTAATGATCAGATAACTTTGATTAACAAGAATAATAATTAAAAATTTTTGTTATTAGTTAAAGGATGCGACCAATTATGACCAATTCTAACCAAATCTGCTCAAATCTGACAAAATTTTGCTTAATTAACTTTAAATTATATTCTATGATTTGATCAATGTTAATGAATTTTATTATGACTACTCTTAGTTATCATTGTCATCAAAATGAGTTAATACAGAAGTTATGTTATTAGTTATATTATAGAAGTCAAGTTGAGTTATAATGTTATTAACTTTTGAAACATTATAAAACATTGAAACAACTACTTATATAACTCTTTATTCATGAGTATTATATGAAGCAATAATTATCCGTTTAAATACAGATTAGACTATAATTAGAAATCCCTTTGACTTAAATAACACATCATTTATAGCGATAAAAAATCTTTATTGAGATTATTTATTATACATCAATAATAATTGTTTGTCTAAAGGGATTCGTTGTTGGCTTTTGTGGTGCTAAAGTGTTTTGCCTACAATATAATTCAGTCACTACTGTAGAAGTGTCTCAATCAGCGCCGATGTATCAGTATATTGAGAAAAAAATGTTTTTGTGAGTCATGAATAATCAAATACTCACGCATTTAATATATTGATAAATAATAAAAATATAATAATATAATTGTCAGAGAAGCTTATAAGACGGCCTGTTTAAAGGTGACCGAATCGGATTGGGATATTTTGGCTCAGAGTGCTCTCGAAAATATGAATCTCGACATCGCCAGAAAAGCATTCATTCGAACCAAAAATTGGCTTTATTTAGATTTAATACAGTCTTATATTCTCAAGACTACAACGCAAAGCAAATCAACTGAGTTATCACTTTTGGGGGATGTGATGGCATACAGAGGATATTTTTCAGAAGCTGCTAAACTTTATAGGCAGTCCAACAATGATAACAAAGCCGTCGCAATGTATACAGACTTAAAAATGTTCGAACAGGCGCAGGAATATATGAACAGTAACAGTGATTCACAAAATAAGACACAATTAACTAAAAAGAGAGCCGATTGGATACATAACTCAAATGAGCCAAAAGCTGCAGTTGAAATGTATTTAGCGGCTGGCGATACCATTAAGGCGATTGAGATTATTGGCCAACACGGATGGGTTGATATGTAAATTACTATTAAAATGAAACGAAAGTGATTTGAAATAAATTTAAATTTAAATTTAGGCTTATGAGTGTTGTGCGCCAACTGGATAAGGCTGATCGTAATGCACTCAAACTGTGCGCTGAATATCTAATTAAAACCAAACAGTATTTCAACGCCGCTGAAGTGTATAAAAAAATAGGTGATGTACAAAATTTAGCGATGATTTATATAAAATCATGCCAATGGCAAGAGGTATGCAATTATTAGATGAATAATTATTATTTTGCGCCAAAGTTATACATTTATCTTTTCAAACTTTATCACAATAACTAATTCAAGGCATTCAAGCTTGCAAATGACTATCCGCAGTTGAAGGAGGATGTCTATGTGCCATATGCGATATGGTTGGCTGAAAACGATCATTTTGTAGAAGCACAACAAGGTATTCACTAACTATACTCAGGCCTAAAACTAAATTCATTAATGCGATGCAAATCAAAATATAAGAATTTCCCTAACGTTTATATATTAACTCTAAGAAATATAAGTTACGCTTACCTTAACGCTCACCTATGCTTTTCACGAACTTTCTTTTGTAGCTTTTCACAAAGCAGGAAAAATCACAGAAGCCTTACTTGTATTACAACAGCTAATGAATAATGCCATTAATGAAAATCGCTTCAATGATGCCTCTTATTACTGCTTCATATTATCAATTCAATGCTTAGATCTCGCTAAAGACGCACCACTACAGCAACAAAATAATCTCCTAAAGAAATACCGCGACTTGTCTAAAAAAGCAGATATTTATTATGCGTATCACAACATTCATCGATATATTGTAAGCTTTTATTAGTTTGTTTCATAACTCACGCTTAGCTACCTTTCCATTCTATACACAAAAAGAAGATTTTGAAGGAAAAAAGTCAATTATTGAGATCAAATAGAATTTTGACAAACTTATTAACTCTTATGATGACATTTTCTAATTAAAGAGTAATCTTAAAATAAAAGACTTGTTATAAAAAAGCGTAGTCCACAAAATTGAAATAAATTTATTTAAGCTATTCTTGAGCTGCATTTTTATGTTAAGCACTAATACGGAGATTTTACCGACAAATAAAACTTTATGTGCCTTTAAAAGAATTCAAATTTCTGAAATGATTTCCATCAGTGCTTATTATACTTATTATTAGTTTAAATAATAATACAATTTTCTGTTATGCCGTTTGGGGCCCAAAACATGAGACGCCAAAAACCTAATTGGTCTGTTGTACTGAAGTCAAAAGCATGTGGTATTTGGAGTGAATGAATGGCTCATTGCAGACACAGTTCAAAAGAAAATCGCAATGTCTATCAGTACTAAAACAGCTGATTTTTCTCCCCAATTATTATCTCGAATATAAAGTCTGCCTTTATATTAACTCAAAAGTTACATTCATTAATATTGCATTTCATTGTTGCAAATATTATAATCTTTAGTCTATTATTACAGGAACCCTTTATACTGAATAACCGATAGCTATTCATGTGATATTAATTTGAAATCAAATGCTCTTATACTTTTCCTAACCTCATAGGAAGAGCCGTTTACATCTTTTTTTCCCGACGCACTTTTCAATATGGCTCGATATCTGTTTCATTGTGTTATGGATGAAGTGCCCAAAGGAGTCTCAAAAGTGTGAGTAAAAAATTAATTAATAAACAAATATTTTAACCGAAAGACAAAATAGGGCGATATTGTATGCATTGGCAAAACAGGGACGAAATTTAGGTGCTTTCAAATTGGCCCGACATGTATATGAAAAATTGCATGCCATGCAAATACCCCCTCGATTTCAAGATGCTATAGAAATGGGAGATCTGACTATAAGAGCCAAACCATTCAGCGATGCAGAGGTTTGACCATAACTTAACTTTCATTATTTTGAAAAATCTTGAGTCGCATTCTTGTTTTTTGTGGTTTATATCTAGGATTTACTTTCATTGTGTTATCGCTGCTCTACAACTAATCCGCTGTATAATAGTAAAGGCAATCAATGCATTAACTGTAATCAACCATTTGTATACTCTTATGCAACATTTGGTGAGAAATAAGTTTATTAAATTATATCTTATTTGATAACATAATTGTTTAGTAATTACAATAAATAAAAAACATTTAATTTTCTAATCTTCAAAATAAGACACATTGCCTTTGGTTGAGTTTGAGATCGAAGAGGGCATATCTGAAGAGGAGGTAATGAGTTTGCTCAAACAAAAGCCTCCTTTAGAGTCAGACCCAAATAATGAAGAGCCTCCTGCTCCTAAATGGGAAGAGGAGCGATCGTCAAATTATCAGACTTTAAAGTTAGATTACGACTATATAAACATAGAATATAATAATAATCACAATAATGATTATGAGAATGAAATAGAGAACGATCGTAGTACTGATAATACTATTGACCCCTTTACTACCAATCTAATGACTTATCAAGAAGGAAATGAAGAATTCAGACCTGTGGTTGTGAATCGTGCAACCCTTCAACAAATGAAACAATCAGATGTTATTATTGTTGATTCTCCGCATCCACTTCTCAAAAAATACTATCGAAACTTAATGCCTGATATTTTAATAACTAAATGTCAATCATGTTCTAAGGTATTCATAATTTTCTAATAATAATAAATTTTCTAAATAACTCTTTTTTGTTTTAGTTTTTTCACAGCGATGAATATGAGATGCAAGTTCTTCAGGTGGGACATTGCCCTTACTGTCGTAGTTTAAATCAACGCGTAGACGACACAGACCATTGAAATAAAAACTTAATTTGTTCACATTGTGATAATTTCAAGACTTATTAATTGGTTTTTAAGTTGATTTTATCAATAATTATTCAAACGTATAATTATAGTTTTTGATATCGAATGACAGCCAAACAATAAATAATTGAACGCCTTTTGCTGCCTAAATACAGATTCAGCTTCTTATTTAAAAGAAAATGTGATTAATAATAATGAATTTGCATTTTATTGTAATGTTCAAAATCATTAAATAAGAGAAAGCCTTTAATGAAAGGGTTGTATAAAATCCTTGAGAAGAGCTGTTAGTATGCATTACTGCTGGGTTCACACGTTGAATCACTAATTTTAATTAAAGTCTCCTAATCTCAGTCACATCTCCGTTAAAGAGATTTGTTTATAAGTTATGTACTCAGAAAATAATCAAAAATGTCTTATATTTATCGCATAGCTGTCATTCATAGTTTTGAAATATATCTATTAATTTATATTTACAACTGTATGCTTAAAGTTATTATTTTGGTCTTTAAACTCAATAAAACTTATCTCCAAAAAGTCAATTCAATTAGAAATTCATTGTTTCGAATCAATTACTTTTGTCATTTTTCTAATTTATGCGCTTTCTCTATAATCTTTTTCTTTAAAAAGTTACAAAAAATAAAATTTATGTTTTAAGAAATCTCTGAATTAAATATGTCCTAAATTTAATGATTCGAATCAAAATTTAAAAAATTAATTGAGATCTCAAATCTCAAAGAATTGATGCCTTCATAGCGCTGAAAATTTTCAATTATATTGAGTTAATTTAATTTGAAAATAACTTGAAACATGACATTTTATATGATATGATTTTTGAAGAAAAAAATATCAAATTCTGATCTTAATTTTGTAAAATAAATTTATTGATAAAATAAAAATTTTAGAAAGTTTGTTAGACTTATAGGTAATCAAATTTTTCCAATGAATGCCTGATAAATAGTGAATAGCATTTGCCCGAAATCTTGAGCTTCAAGCTCGAGCTTCTATAAGTGCAGCTCAGAATTCTTGATCTTTGAGCTGCGCTTCTGTCAAATTTGGTCTGAGCTGCGCTTGTACTGAGAAGCTCGGATCCAAACTGTGAGCTGCGCTGCTGAGCTTATGATAAAAAATCAAAATGAGTTGTAATTTTATGTAAAAAGTATTTATATGAATATTTTGCAAATAATACATTAATTTTGATCACAAAATTTAAAGAATGAATTCAAACACATTAAACTCTGTATAGAATGATTTGATAATCGATTACTTTTCTTACTTATAAGATCCCCTGCTTTAGAGAAAATCTGTTCGCTCGGAACACTAGTTGCAGGTATATTACAAAGTATATTAAAAGCTTTGAAAGCGATGGATATCTATTGCTGAATAATTTCCATCAACTTATTTGATCAGTTTCAGGGTCTTCTTGAGTTAAATTCTCATAATTTTCAAATTCTTCGTTAACATTCAATTTGCACTTTTTTATAAATAAAGCTCAATAGTGAAGTTGTGGCTGCATTTTCCGATACTTTTTTACATGAAATTTTGCGAATTTATACTCACTGTTCAAGAAGGAGAGGGTCTTAGTTATAGTATTGCTAACAAATGTGAAGCAGTTCAATATTCAATACTATTCTACAGTTAATACTGAATTTGCTTTGTTTTGAGCTTGAAATGAGCTGAGCTTCAAGCTCAACAGCTAGAGCTTGAGCTGCGCTGCTATCTCATAGCCTGAGCTTCAAGCTCGAGCTTATAAGCTCAAAGCTAGCTTATGCTATTCACTACTGATAAATAATAATTAATTGTTAAATTACTTCAATATTTAAATAATCATTTGTCAAAATAAAGGTCAGTACTCATAAAACTTATCTAAAGTACATTTACATAATTAGGTATAATTAATGATTCTCAAAATGAATGAATTAATAATAAAGTTTGAATTTTTAATAAAAAATTGAATAATTATATCTCTAATAGTGTTCTCACTTTGCTTTCACAAAAAAGAGTGATTATAAAGTATATATTGAATAATCCTATGCATAAAATCAAATAAAAACATAAAATTTGATATATTTTTTATACTTTTGCAAAACATAGAAACATTTTAATGATATATCAAACGATAATAAATCTGTTCCGAAAGCATCAGATGTGGTCAAATGATTTTCTATGATACAATTTGAGACTTTTTGCAATGCTTACTATGCTTAAGGGCATGTGTTTGGTTGACATATAATCTTAGAATACAATGTTTTATTTGAACTTATTTAAAGAAAAGAGAAAATTTCTAGAAAAAAAGTTAGAAAAAACATAATATTATACAAGCTAGAGAGTCGGAGACACAATCAATGGACACTGGTTTTAATGAGTTTTATGAGAGATGCACATACCTTAGCAGCACTCACGCATAGTGCCGTTGATCCAGCAGACAATGATGACCCACCCTTCTTCCAGGAAGAAGCTTGTTTGTTCAGTATATCAGGTGGAACTGATAGAAATGGCTGTAATCGTATATCGTCATGCATGGAACTAAATTCATCACTTCTTTGATAATGAAAATAAAGTGATTACGTCACCAACTGGTTCATAATGGCATTGTTGCCAAAATTCAATTAACTCATGATATTCAAATTGAAAATATATTTATTTAGATGAATAACAAATTTCTTTTACAATTTTGGCGAAAACCAACTTTTTAAATAAATAATTAAATTTGTTATAATTATTGTGATGTCATTAAAAAGATTAATTAACTGAAGAGTCATTGACTTCAAAGTTATAATGACAAATTGTGTGCCAATAATTATATTGTAGATTATAGTTTGTGGTATCAGATTAGAGTTTTTTAAAATCTGACAATTTTTATGTGAATTGAAAATTACTTTCACTTGTAATGACAAAACCGGTTACTACAGAGAAAAACTCACCATTTTATGTGTTTTATGTGATCGCTCACAATAATCTGATTATTAAATATCAGATAAATGAATATAATGTTCTTATATTATTCTTTGGATTAAATGCATTCATAAAAAGTCCACATTTTTGGAATTAAATTTGTGTCAACAAAAATAGAACTGATATCTGTTTAGTTGAAGATATTATAAAAATAACATATAATTTGTTAATAAATATATGAAAGCGATGAAATGTTGAACATTTAATTAAAAAATATTAGACCTAAATCTACCGTATCTTCTTTGAAACAAATTGACTAATTTAAATTTCGATATTGAAACCAACCCAACGTTATAGCTCTTATTAAATAGCAATCATAGCAACTAATTTACTATACTTGTTGTGATCATCATTAAAGATAATTTTGCAAACAATTAAATTATAAATTGCTATGAACTTCAGTAAACGAGTTATGGAGAAGAAACTCTCGTGCATAATGTCGTACAATAATCTATCCTTGACTGCTCTTACATAAAAAAATTATAGCATAGTAAAGGTGTAGATATTCTAGATTTTATAAACTGTTGTAATTCAGAGAGGTTTTTAAATGCTAATGACTTTCAAATTCTATACTTACAGTATAAGAAATTACTTTTAAACAAAAAACCTTAAAATTGATTTCTCTAATAATATCAAATTATAATAGTACTGTACCTTTAGTGACGATAAGGATTCATTTTGCTTGAGTTTAGCCACCATGCGATAGAGCAAATGTTTTGAGTAATTAGTTTAAAATACAATAGATTAAGATGAGATCTTTGGCACAATAATTGACACCACCACAATTTTTGTCGTATTAAATAGAAATACAAAAATGTGCCAGTGCCAAAGCGTTTGTGCCAAAGCAGTTCTGCCAATATGTTTGCGCCAAATATTTTATTTCGAATCACTTTATAATATAATCAAAGTTTTGAGCCACAGCTTTTGAACCAAACCGCTGGTGCCAAAGGGCTAGTGTTAGACATTAATGTAAAAACATTTTTTTTAACGAAAAGCTAATATATACACATATACACACTCAAAAAGTACATGAAGATAATGGATCTTTAACTTTCGAGAGGTTTGAGCAGAAGTATTTGATGGAAGATCATGATAAACAATGCTGAACTTTTGTTTCCTTTTTCTTTGGCACCCGAGAACCCACGACTTCGTATCTGATCGGTGAATTCTTCCAGTGCCAAGGATAAAGGTTTAGAGAGGTTAGATTTTTGAGAGTATAATCATTATATAATGCATGTTTTGGTGTATGGCATCACTACCTCGTGCATTGTTCGTAGTTTGAATACTTCGTCGCTCTTGATAGCACCAGAGAAGCCACGGCTATAATGACAATGCAAACCGTGAATTCTTCCAGTGCCATTAAGAGAAACGATCCTACACTCATTTATCTGCCAGTTCTTTACGACAGGTTTACTTTATTTCACTTTAATAAATATTATTTTATCAAAAATTTTTTCCAATATTTAAATCAATTTTTAGAAATTACTCAACCAATCAAATCGATTAATTATTGTATTCAATAAACCATCGAATCTGTATAAGATTATTAGGAATCAATTTTTATTAAATTATTTTGATTGAAAATTTCTGCCACAGCATAACCTTTAAAATCATATTTTTACATTTAATATTTTATAGAGATACTTCGGTTCACACAAAAGTTACTAATATTATAGATAGGGTTATGGATAATAAATATTTTCAAAACCATTGTGACACAATATGAGCAAAAAACTTTTAATTTTTTGAGAAATATAATTTTTATTAAGTTTTTTTCAAAATACATGTTGAGATTATATTTAATTGAATTTTATTTTCCCAAACTTGCAAAGATAATTATTGAACACTATTCTTGAAACCTTAAACTTTGGGATTTTTTTTAATTGCTTACTGAAAAATACAGTCATACAATACTAAAGGACTGTAATAATCCCGAGTCTTTAATGGAAACTTTTTTAATTATAATTAATAAAACTGAATGCAAAAACCATACTTTAAAACAAATTCTTAAAATGCTAAAAATGCATTTTTTATCGGGTGAATAGTCGTAAGAATGACAGAATTTGTTTTAAACAACTGAAAGCACTTTTTAAAATGCAACCCTAGTTATATAAACCACTGCTTTGCGAAACCGGATTCCTCAAAACGATTGTGAGGAACTTTTGGGAAATATTCAAAAGTGAAAAACTAAAGTGTAATGTTTGTAGTGTTGGTCCCTTTTATCTTTTTGTGCAACACATTGCTATAACAGCCTTTTGTGCTCTAATTATTGAGCCTGAGGCAAATACGGTATAACTTATTTGTCTATTAAAATTCAAAGGTAGTCTGTATTGCATAAACTGCATCAATACATCATAAGATTTACAGTCATTCTTAAATTTAGTCAATGATTTTCTAATTCAAGAAAGTTTCCAGAATTGATGCCTTTCCCAAACATTTGAATAAAAAAATAAACTCCAAGTCTCACAAAGAAGTGAAGTTAGAAATTGAATTAACTTTTACAATAAAAAAATCTATCAATAGCTTAATCATAAGTTAAAATAGCTATTGTTTTGAGTTATTGTTATCAAATCAAGAAATAGTTTTGAAAAAACTAATCAATTTTCAGAAATGAATAGATATATAAGAATTAAAAAAGGTTGTAATTTCATTATTTAAGGTCATTGAGGCCATAGGTATAAATTCTAATTATATTATATTTATAAATAACATTATGAGCTTCAATAAGGCTCACTTATATGTAAATCATATACACATAATATCAATACATATAAAAGTAATTTACTTGTATTTGAAGTATCTTTTCTTGAAGTCAGTGAACATGCAGTTTTTGATGCGCAAAAATAGTAAGAATAATAGACCACTGAACTTAAGCCAGACTTCTTTGGTATTTGTTGATTATGTCTCATTCGATGTGATGGCTATCACACAATGAATTGCAAAAAGAGTCCAAATATAATAATTGTTGAGACGGTACTGGCATTTGGTAAAAATAGTTCATATTATTTCACAAAAGTAGAAAATATTCTCTTGTCGTGGGAATCATTTCACTAAACTTCAAGTCTATGTCAGTTATTTACATGACATGAAGCCTATGAAAAGTTTTTCTCTATTAAATATTGCATTAAACAATCGAAATAAGGATTTCCCAAAACTAATTATAAAGATTATTATCTTATGTAATAATAGATGCAAACCTTTTAAAAAGAGCTTCACTGCACAACACAACGTCAAATGAATTAACTTGAAACAAGTCTAACGAGAGGTGAGTGGAGTCAATTCAAGGAGCAGAGCATAGCATCAATTTCCTCTTAAAGGCGATTGCCTCGGGTTCTCAGGTCAATAGAGGCAATACTACCTAATTATAAATATATGAGAAATTCACACGATTTATAAACAAATTACAACACAAATTATATTAGTCTAGTATTTTATATTCCTCTATCAACACATTCAAGTAAAATAACGACTCTGTGAATGAATTCATAGTATTTTATAAAGCTTTAAAACTCTTAATGTAAACTGAATCCCATATAACGCATAAATTTGTCATTTTGTCACTTATTGGCAAAAGAAGATCAGAATATAGTGAATCACAAGAGTTTACGGTATAACACAATTTATTTATTAAAATAATAATAATATTTCACACAGTTTGACATCAACTATAATTTTAAACATTCAATATTTGATTCAATGAGCATAAAAATTCAGCCAATTTTCTAGACAATAATCCGCTCCATTTGAATAATCACAAAACCTTCGCTGCCGGCTGTGCTCACACAGAAATATGAGTAAATAGTATACTATACTGTATAATGAAGAGAATATCTAAAAAACGA
This sequence comes from Nanhermannia elegantula, assembly GCA_034699485.1. Classification (NCBI taxonomy): domain Eukaryota; kingdom Metazoa; phylum Arthropoda; class Arachnida; order Sarcoptiformes; family Nanhermanniidae; genus Nanhermannia; species Nanhermannia elegantula. The sequence continues at coordinate 2,131 of JAQGCH010000340.1, read as the reverse complement.
GTAACTGGTAGGTAACTATTATCATTGATGTATCCAAACTTCTCACACTTGTGATGCTCAAAGCCTTGACGAGATGTTCTTTTTTCATTTTGATTACCCATTAATATTCCCCCTACTCTTCAATTGTAGACTTTTCTTCTTTAGTTGATTCTCCTTGGCTTTTAGCAATTGTCTCTCACATATAGGATGATTCGATAGTCTACTTCCCCTACTCTAGTCCTATAGTGAACCCCCTCTATTTCCTTTCTTTACTCTAAAAACCTGCTGCTGGCGGCAGAATCCTCGAGATATTAACGTGTATTAATGCGTATTCCCGGCAGCAGTTGAATAATTTCATTCTTTTTATCTTCACCTTTAAAGTTGATTTTCTAACCTTTTCCAACAAAATGATTTATTTTTTATTATTGCTTCACTAACTGTATGTATGGCCCGTTTTTAAACAGTCAAAATTTGTAATGCGTTTTATAGTAGAAGTAAGAATATGTGCATTATTTGTAAGAATGGTTAAAAGTAGTTATTTATTGAAACGATAAAATAATGTAATTTCGCGTAATTTAATGTAGAATTTACTCAATTCATTGCTATGACATTATTCTCGCCCATTGTAAATGTGGGCGTTTCCCTCTAAGTCCAAATTTGTGAGACACTTACAAATGTGTAGTTTCTTGTCACAAAAATGAGACATATACGTGCCCTCAGGGATCAAAATGCATGCACGAATTGTTTTGCGGAAATATTTAGATGAGGCATCTTTTACGTCGCCTTTAAATAAAAAGGTGAACTGATGTCCTCTTCCAACAACTAGAACTGGAAGTATCGTAATGGAAGTCATCAGCCAACAGAATAAGAGTTGTCTATGGAATATCATTGAGGCATCACATTCATGGCACTCATTGCAGTGGCATTAAAATGAAGGTGAAGTAAAAGGGAAAAGTTCAGTGGCATTTCTCGAACCTTCAAACGAATGCATTCATGCAATGCCCAACTGTCGAGTCTCTGCCAATTGGTCCCTTTGCTCGCTAGCCATATGCCACCGACTTAATTATTTTTCTACTTTCAACGAAAATTACTTTTTATTTTAATTGTCAAAGACACCTTTCATTCGAGTTTGTTTTTCTTTTATCTAAAACTATTTTATTTCACACTATAACAAAGCATTTGATGGCTCGCTATTCGAAACTTTAATTAACTTGGATTTCTTTGGATAGAGCTATTGAGTTGTTGCTGACAAAAAACTTTACAACTTTTTTCAACTAAATACTCAACTCATGATAACGTTCAAAATAAGAGTTGGATTGGTTGTACTGGTAAGAGTTGGTCGTACTTTATTCTATGCTATTTAGTGGTGAAATACTTGTAGTTTCTCTCAAGTGGTGAAATATAATTTTGTACTTTTTTTAATAATGACTTTGAGGAAAATTTGCATCACATTAAAAGTGACTTAAGCAAAAGTATAGAACATCCCAATACATTATGCTTTAAGGATAGAGCACTTTTCTCATCTCATTATTCTGCTCAACGACGCGTTCACTAACTTTCTACAACTTGTGTGAAATTGTCAAACGTCACCTGTCTTTCTCGAAGTCTAAGTCTCTCACATAATGAAATCACAACATGCAATCCAAACAATTCAAACATTGATAGAAAAAATTATTTCTTTCTTTCTTTTGCTCAAATCATTTTAAGTATCTCTTAGATTGAAAATAACTGACTATATTATTGGTAATCAATATGAAAAAATGCAAAGAAACTTCAAATCCGCATTCCTTTGTGTCACTTTGAAAGCAGTATATTCTTATATAACCAAAAATTGGGGAAAATGCTTAAGAACTTATTCATTAAATGGTTTATCAACACAAAAAATGTGATTAACTAAAAGGTATGTTCAGGTGTATGTTCAGGTGTATGTGAATGCGTGCAAGACATTCGAGATCGATAGACTTCAATTAACTGAAGGCATGTTAGAAAGGAAATAGCCCTCTGAATGCATGATAAAAATCAGATCATCTTTTGGTTTACAAGTCATAGAGGTATCATAAGGTAATGTTCTTTGAACTTTCATATTCATAAGTCAGGCAAACGAAACCATCGAATGCTTAGAAGGTGGAGCTGTTTTGTGAAGCGACATACT
>JAQGCH010000339.1:0-25655 GCA_034699485.1 Nanhermannia elegantula | reverse complement strand
ATACTAGACTTTATACACAACAGTGTCTCAGTTCGAGATTCATTTCTATTCTACAGTATTCCAGCTTCTCGTCTACTGTATGAGAGGTTCAGCCAATCGTTACATTTTGTTAAGACTAACTCTTTTAATAAAATTCAAGATTTGAATGGGTCTTTCGTAAAGTTTAGTAATTTGAATACACACTCATACACTTTAGTGCCAACTTCTGTCTGCTTTGAATGAATGAATTTTCATATCAATTGTGACTCAATTGTACGCTTTAAGGAACAAATAAATTACTGAAATAGAATCAATACTGATATTTGAGTATTATGTGATGCGGTGTAAACCCCATCACATTTTGACCATTTCATGTCCAATCATTCAAAGTGTGGCATTTATTTGATGGATAATTACAACGAACGATAGGTAAGCTTTTATGCGTTATATATTTGATAAATGTATCAAATCTACTGCTTTAAAATCAATTTAAATGAAGGTTTCCTTTTCATCGAAAATAGTTTTAAATTATATCTCTAAGGCATGAATTAGATGTCCAGATGTCTGAATCTACGGTACAGTAAACATACTTTTAGCAAAAATCGTAATTTTCCAGTAGAATAGTTGTCTACAATCAGGTTTGAAAGAGAATTTCACAATAAGATTACATTTAATTACTAAACATATAATCGAATAAGTTATATGAAAATGCTATCAAATAATTTAACATAAACTTATTTTCCGAACTAATTCATATTGTATTATTCAAAAATGTCATTTGCTTTTCCCTATAGAGGAGTATTATTTGATATAATGAAATGAGTTCTCTAATTATAACAATACAACTGTTGAAATAAACTATTTTGTGAAGTGAACCAATTTAATTACTTTTAATTAATAATTCTTTAGTATGAGAATAATTGGCGAATGAGAAGGTGTTGCTATACTATATTTATTATGCATTATTTACTAACATTTTTCAATATCAATTATGTGTTAATAGGTTTTACATTAACTATTCAAATATTATCAATTAATACATACCATTTAATTCATATCATTTGAAGTAATGACATATTTTTGTAATTATGTCTAATAAATGTATTTGGATTTGATTAATATGAATATAATGTTCAATAGATCATTGTTTTTAAAATCCCTTTTAGATAAGATATTTTGTAGAAAAGCCTTCAAAAATAATTCATTTGCTTTTTTTATAATGAATTAAAATTTTATACGAAGTAAGCTCAGTGGGCATCAGAAGGATAAGTGAAGTTGAATCTTATAGCTATAACAAATACACTGAAGGATGTCTCCTATTTATTAATATACTAACAAATGGCAATGTGTTGTATGTGTGGTAGAGCTCATTAATTATTTTTTACTATTTCTTATCTAATAATTATAGAATTGAAGACATCTAAACTGTCAAATTGACTGCTACTCTACTGTACTCTATTGTTATATTTTATTTATTAGATTAGATCAAAATTTATAAATTTATTTATTCTTTTGCAAAGTCTATATTTCAATCAAATATTTCAAGATTTTCAAAGGGATTAAAAATTAAAGCCCAATAAATTTTAGGCTCAATTCAATTTTGTGTATGACTTACTATTATGTTATAATCGAATCGATAAAGTTATTCAAATGCGACTTCACTTTAAAGTTAAAATACAGTTATCGATGAGCTAAAGAATCTGTGTTCCACTTATTTGTGGCATCACTAGAATTATTCCTAATACAGAATTATTCTGTAATAACACGATTCGATCCAATGATTTAAGAGTTTATTTGAGATATTAATGTTCTGTCAAATGATTTATTTTTTTAGATTTGTTGTTTCAATTATGTCATGTCTTTATTTTTATTATTCTTGAAAAATTTCTTTTATTTTTAGTTTACTTATCGCTTCATTGACTGATTGATAGATAGAGAGTATAGGAAGTAATTATTTCAATATATTTTAATTGGTTTCACTTTTACCACAAACAGACCATTAGCTTAAACTCTAATTTGAAGCGAAATCCAGATGTGTACAGACATTCTTAGAAAACATATTTTGGGACAATAATTAAAGAACCAAAGTCTGACTCTACCTCTTGCTGAATAATTATGTCCTTTTATACAGTGTGTCAAACGCTTACTTTTAATATCTGAATGCAAGCCATAAAAGCGAAGATGAATGGATAGAATAGCGAGTGTTGTCGAGCCATCGCTCCATTATTAAGGTTCACACAATGTGCATGAATAGTGACGGCATAACAGCAGCCGATGTCACACAATAATAAAAAAAGAGTCGCATCACATCTTTCTACTAAATTTGGATAACACTAACTGTTTCAATAATATAAGATTCAATTCAGAAGTACTGCACAGTAAGTAGAGTTTCAAACGATTACAAGAGTATAGCATTGCTTTAATAATACCCATAATATTTTCTGATTTCACTGAGGGTATGAAAAAGGAAACAAATACTATACAGTCCGTCGGAACTAATATTTTCTAGTTGTAAAACTTTATATAACATAAGCTTTTATATTGTTATTATACCTTATTCTCGAACTCACTTGTTTTAGTTCGATATTAACCCAAAATATAACAACAGTGTTGCCAAACATGGATTTCTTGCGTTACAACAGATGTTGGTGTATATCACCAAACATTAAAATATAGGAAAAAAATTAAGATGAATCCAATGCTTTCAAAAAATTCAAATTCAAATCAAAAATCTTAGCGACAAATAACTTGCTTCTCGTAACTTTTTTCATTGCTTAAGATTTATTTCTTCTGAATTTGTTTTGAAAGTTAGTAACAGAAAGAGTGAGAATAAAAGTGTTCATTCCTTACTTCTCTCCTTCTATTCTAGTTTCATAAACCTATGAGAGGTTATATTGCTCTCATTCTCTCATTTCTCAATAAAGATGATTGATTGATGTTTTTCTCGCCAATTGTCGGGCACACAATTCACTACTCTTTTCATATATCTTTTGATATTAAGACAGTCGAATCTCAACATTTCAGGACAAAAATTTTCACATTCAAGATAACGTTTTAGCGCAAATGAGATTTGGTTACATTTATCGCTTTTGCCTTAAATATTAACAAAATGTAGCATTTATTGAAATATCAGTCATAAGCTTTTCAATTTTGAGTTATATTTAAATTCTATTTATTCACTATAACTAATCTTTCATTTTTATTTACTCATTAAATCATTTCATTTCATAATTCTGAATATATTAAATGAACGGTAGCCTTCATTTTGTTCATATCCTATTTTAAGTCAACAAAAGGATTAAAATTAAAATAATTATTTCAGATTTATTTGAATTGAAGCGTTTCCATAACTATTTTGAAAAACATTGTTTCAGTAAAATTTATAAATAAATGAAATGCATTTTTGTGATAAAGGGTTAAAGTTATACATAAATCACTGTTTGCATTGCTATAAATTAACAAATAGTCTATTAATATTCATAAGAATTATAAGTCACTTTTTACACTCAATATGAAATTCTGTCATAAAAATATGATTTACTATTCAAATAATATATGAATTAATCATAAAAAATAAAATTATCCTAAAAAAGTTTATGATGAAAGTTAGAAATATCTTCAATTATGATAAAAATTTATGTGTAAATTCTGTGTAAACTTTTATGAATAATCCAATAAAAGAATTGAATTTGAAATCTTATTTAAAGTACAGGATTTTTATCAGATTCTAAAATAGAAACCTATTTAACCACCAAAAGGCATGTATAGCTCTATAAACATTGTTAGATTCGTAAAAAGTATAGTAAAGTAAATATTCGCGCCAAGAATTTCAATGATAATAGTTTTTATGTGTATGTATCAAAAATTCATTTTATTGAGACTAAGTTTGAGGCAAAGTTCGATCAATTTTATTATTTCTTGACTCCATTTACTCAATAGAGAATATCCTTTTCATATTGCATTTTATTGTAGTGTTTCTTAAGTCAACTTTTGTAACGGACAGTTGCAGGTGAAGAGACGTATAGCAAACATATTATTATTATTATAAAAGTATAAAAAAATTATTTTCTGTTCAATTTTTATAGTTATAAATCATAAAATCCGTTATTTCTGTGGTCCTCGAGAACTATATATATGACCTCTTAATGACTTTTCACTGTTTGTTTGTAATCGAATAACATAATTGGGAGAAAATAATAGTGGATTTTAACTATAAGAAACACTATTTCTATCAGAATCTATACGTCACTTGTTGAAATTGATGCTTTGATAAAAAATTGTGATTTAATCAAAGCTCTAGTTGTTTTAAAATTTATGATTAAAAGATTAGTCACTTCATGAGCAAGAATGCGAATCGAAAACATTGGACCAGTCAATCGTATAAATTCCACGACACCAGTCAATCGAATCTGATTCTGAACACTATAGTTGGTGTATATATTGAATGACAAAGAATTTTGATTACACAATCATAAATAAATATGCAATAATTTGTTAAAAACCCATTAAATTATAGCTTAAAAATTCACATAATTCTAATAATTTCCATAATAGAAATTCTATTCATTATGAATAAAGTTATAAATATATAAGAATATCGATAAGTATACTCATTAATGGTAAAATAAATATAAAAATTAAATAGTAGCTTTTTAGTCATCTAAGGTTTTTTCAATATTAGATAAAACTTTATCGCAAATAATATGTTTTATCCCATAATATAAAAACTTTTAATATATTATTTAAACAACTGAAACAATCGATTTTGAAGCAATTTACATAGTTATATATTATGTAATTTAAAGCCAAATTTATGTTGAAGTCGTGATCATCTAATATTATGGTCTTCTACGACCTGAATAAATCTTCTTCAGTAAACAACAAGAATCAGTTGAGTGCAAAGAAAAGAACTCTAGTGTTACACTACAATAGTATAACTTCTTTATGTGTCTCAATCCAACATTGAGTCACTCAATTCGATGCACTTTTTAAACAAAGCCTTTGATTCAAACAGTGCAAAGCGTCCAACTATTGACATTCCGAATTGTTTCACCAGCAAATGCCAGTTCACTCTAACAGCACATTTTACAGGTCGATAATGTATAGCAACTTTTGACCTCATACTAGTTTCAACCTTTCCATCAAAGTGTCCTTTAAATGAATTCAAATTTTTGATGCATCAAACAAAAGGAGACATACAATTTGCATATCAATAGCGCCTTAAGTTTGTCGCTTAAGAACCATCAAATTTAAATCATTTTTTGCAACAAAAATGTTTTTAAATATAAAAATTGTTGATCAAAAACAATCAAAAGAAATTGTGGCGCAAAATCATTGGCTTCCCATTTAACAAGAATAGGATCAATTATTTTTTTACAGCAAATATCATTTAACTCAGAGCTATTGCTTCATAAAAATGCCACAATATATCAATTATTTTTATGTTGCAAATGTTCAAAATAAATTTTAAAGTTATGGTGGTTATAAAAATCTAGATTATTGTTATTTCTGACTTAACATTTCAATTATGGTTTGTATTTTTCGTGAGAGACTAATAAACTTACATTTCAACAAAGACTTGAACCTCAACATTAAAATTTCACGAATTATTAAGATTACTATAAAAATAATGAGAATTTTTATCTTGTATTTGACAGAAAATTAAAGTATAATTAAATGTCGGATCATTACAAACGTTATATGGTTTCAAAGCTTTCAATTATTTTAAATTCTCAATCATTTAATTGTCTGAGTTGTGGCGAAATATTCTAGTTTTTTATTCTTAATCAAAGAGAATTACCAAACTGTGGCTTTATTTTATATAAAAGGAAAGTGAAAAACAATTATCATTTAGTGTAAAACAAAAATTAACAGACTATCACATATAATAATTAAATGGAATAATATGAAAGCAATATTTTGCATCGACTATTAATTATACAGTATCTTAATCTCATTTTAAATTATAATCAATTATTTAAAAAATTTTTATGTCATACAATTTTTAGCAAAAAATGTTTACTATTGCTATCAATTTATGAATCTTACGGCTTGTGTTAAAAAATGGATCTAAAATAGTAAGTTTGATCCAATTAAAAAAGGCACGTAATAAGGCATTCATTTGAACTTTACCTGTGAAACAATTCTTCTCTAATCAAAAACATAATGCTTTCATTTTCTACTTATTGGTAGTTTTGGAGCCCTGTTGAGGCCAAATAACTTTTTAAAACAATGTAAAACTGTCTGAAACTTAGTTTAATATGAGTTAAATTAATTTGATAGTGAGCTCGGCTTTACATTTGGGTCGATAATACACGACATAAACTTTAATTTCAAAACACATTTATCAATGTCAGTACAACAGTGATTATCTCTTTCGTTACATGATTTAATGCAATAACTATTTATATAACATTTAGAATACAAAACTTCTTAATAAATAATCGTTTAATCAAATTTCTAAACAATATTCGAAAGAACAAAAATCTGAAAGGATTTCCCTTTCAAACAATTGAACGAATAATCAAATTTCAGATCTTTATTGCAAAGCAACAGAAGTTGAAATAAAATTCATTTTTAAACCATTTGTTTCAGCTCTTTCACGATTAGTATGAGTGCAGCTGTAATATTAAATTTAGTGAATTAATTCACGTTTTTGTAAACTCCTTTCAAGCATATCGATGTCGTGTTCAGATCTGGATTCATAGTGACTGATAAGAAAGCAAAAGTTTGACACATACATGAAAATTCTTGAAAAGCATGTTAAATGATTTAAAGCCTCCCCCAATGGTGTAATTTAAGATTAATAGCATTTTGGTTCAATATAACTCAAATCTGCTTTCACTATCATTTTGCTTTCCCTTAACTATCAGTTTAATTCCAATATCTGGTGATAAAAGCAATCGCTTGACATTCTTTAATACGCGTTTCCATTAGAATAAGAACTATACGTAATTATATTGCGCTCATTTGCGTTTACTTAACATTCAATGATGAAACAGAATTAGACTATATTTACAAGAAGTGAATACTAAATTGCAAGTGCTATACGATAACTGCGATTCTTCTTCTCGAACATGATTTAAAAGCATTAGAACTCCTTAAAGAGCGAAATGAGACTAAAGTAATTAGGATTTTATATAACCCCAGACTCAGGCATACTTCTAGTTCAATGCTTGCAATACAATGACCTCTCAAATAAACTATTATTTGCATATATTTTGTTTTTGTTTTTAGTCAACAATCATTGGCGACTTCGCTGGTCTTTCACTGATCATCTCGATTGACAATAGCGTGTATGTGATGCTAATCCATGACAATAGTAATCAAAATAAAGTGCAACCATTGGTATGAAACTATCAAACAATTTATCTTACAATAAGGTGAGAGTTTTGATCAAAATCAATAAAATTAGTTTTTATGTGATATTTGGATCATTGATATAAAGCAATAAAAAATGAACAATTTTTCTAAATCTCATTCAATGGTTATTGGGTTTATTGTATTACATGCCGGATAGATATTGTTTAATAAATTTCACGTATCATATACAGTACTATATATAGTGTGTTTCAAAATACCCATAAAAAAGCATTTACTTTATTTTTACTTAAGTTAAATTCTAAGATATATTAATTATATAATTCTATTATACTGTAAGTCATTGAGATTTAATTATATTAAAATATTAATCAGTTTAACCATTAATTTGAGTGATAATTAACTTAAGAAAACATTTAATGTCATTGAAAGACTTGCATATCATAAAGATTTTAAAATAAGACGATTAACGAACAAATGTTAAAACTTTTCTAATTATTGAAATAAATGATATCATAACTCATTAACTCATAATTTAAAGAGTTCTGAAGTTTTTGTCGAAAAAATATGTCATTTCTCAAGTTTTATAGTGATCTCAAATTTAAGTAAAAGAACAAAATTGACAATATATTGCTCTGAGACTTGAGACACTTCATATTCTTCATTGATTTCTCTCACTATGTTTTAGTGATTTCTCAAAAACTTAATCAATTCTTATTGTTTTAGAAGAAATAAAAAAGATTCCGTTTTTTCTTTTGATAACTTTTTCACTTTTCAAATCTCAAATGAAATCAATTTAACAAAACAAAGTCCCAAATTCTGCTTCGAAGAAATGAATTACAGCTTTGAGACTCAAAAGTAATGAAAATTATTAGAGATTTTAAAGAAAAAGTTTTAATGTGAAAAATGTCAGATAAGAAAAAAGATAATATCTTATAATATAAGTTTTTTTAGTGAAAAATGAATTTTCTGTTTTATATAAAATATCAAATGCCTTAAGAATAGCACAAAAACCTTATTTTGAGACAGACTATACAGAACAGAATAGCACTAACATCTAAAGAATGGTAAAAAATTGCAAATAAAGCAATTGAGTACTTATAATAAAGCTCAATGTAGTTGGTCTTCGCTGTAGTCGGTCTTTATATTGAATGCTTCTGAAAAAATACATTATTATAGCAAAATCGAAAAGAATAGATCAGTTTCGTTAAGTAGTGTTAGACATGCCTTCAAAATACAAAAAATATAATGTTTTTTAACACATAAACCATTCTGAAAGATGTTTAATGTGTTCAAAACAGTATAATGAGCGAACATTTCTGTCGCATAATAGCTGTTCAAATCAATTGAGAATCAATGAGAAAAAACACTACAAAGCAAGAAAATTGTGGCTCAAACCTGCTTTTAAAAGAATGAAATAGAAGTCATTTAGTGTTTATTGTTTATCAAAGTTGACATAATGTCATCGACAGCTGTTGTTTTCAATGCTCAATATCCTCAATACCAGAGTCTCTACATTTTAGGAATCAACAACTTTTCTGTTCACTGATTTGTCGGTTAAATAATAAATTTTTTACTACTTAAATAACGAGCAAAATCAGAGCTAAATAAGGCTCAATTTATATAATGACATAATAAAATTTTATCTATTTTTAGGGTTTAAGACAATTCCTAAATTTACTGAATATTTTACTAATTTTAAATTTTATATTATTATTATATTTATTTCCAAAAGAATCAATATTTTTTTCATGAAATGATGGAATTTTTTTCAGTACAGATTGTTCTCAAATAATCTAAAAAATGAAAGTAAAAACAATATAATCTAAACCATTATTTTTATCTTGTTCAAAAAATTTAATGGAATATCTCAGTATTGTTTAATTTTTGAATTATAATTTACAATTAATTTTAGTTTTTAAAACCACTTTTCTTGTGATTAATTTTTATTTAGAACATAAAGCATCCAAACTTTTAACAGTGCAATGCACTTAAAATACCATTTGTTTTGTTATTCTTGTGTTTCAGTAATAATTTATAAGATTTAAGAACTTATTATCTTTAAAATGTAGTCAATGAAACATTAATTTTATTTTCAAAAATTTTCGTAAATTTTGCTTTTTTAAGTTTGAAATTTTGACCAAATTTTCTAAACTTTAATCCCGAAAATATAAACTCTGCTCATAACATATGTCACATTAGTTGCATAAATCCTCAAACAAGTGGGCAAACAAACAGGATTCTGTCATTCAATTTCATATATTGATAAAAATGTATTGAAGACTACATAAAAGTTGATTCAATGACACTCCCGATTGTTCTTTAGTGTTGGTATTAAGAAATGCATAACAAATGATAGTAACTTATGGGCTGCTCAAAAGTTATTCAGCAATTTATTAACAAGATTTAAAAACTATCGAATTCTATTTCTATCAGAACTGGTCTTCCACTCGAAGGTGTCTTTATATAAACCATATATTGTAGGCCACTATTGTTATCTTGAAGATACCTGATATATGTGGATAATTAGTTTAATCCACTATCCAATGGTGGAGGAAAGCCAGAGAACCGGTAGAAAAACCACCGATAACTGCTTCAAAGCGGACACAAACGCATATTAAAGATCACTGGGAGCTGGGATTAGAACCCCAGGTCATGCTCAGAGTGATGCGAACTCAATCAGACTATGCCCTTAGCCCTCCAGTCCTTCAAATTAAACCCATCATACTTTAGAAATAACTTTAACTATTAATTTAAGTTCAAATGTTTCACGCATTTAATTAAAATATTATTGATTTGTGTTTCAAAATTATTAAAGAATGACCGAACCATAAGGTCATGTGCCTGCTTAACGTTATATCAAATAAAGCTACTTTTGAATGAGTCGCTTCAGCCAAACATTAACTGAAGTGATTAATGATTATTTTTGTGTTCATAAGTCTCGTTAAATTGCTTCAAGCATTCGAAGGCTAAATGTTAACTTAGAATCTTATGTATTTTGCACAAATAAATAGATTTGGAAGCAATTTCATAAATTATAATCATCAATAAATAATCCAATTTCACCGATTTCAATATGAATCAAAAGCTAAGTTAGAAAAAAGTCATACAATTGAGTAATTGATCGGGTAAAGCAAAACTAAGACAACTTTATATATTTAATCTTAATGTTTGAACGTTTATTTGAACAGAATTTTTAAAAGATAACTGTTATATACTTAATGCAATCATAACGGCAATTAATAAAATCAAATTATATTCATGTTAGTACTTGGGTATACATGAATGCTTATCTCTAGTTAAGTTCAAATTTTGCATTACTTAATAATGAAAATAAAATCTTAATATTTCAAAAGTTAATCTAAAAATTCTCTGGTATTGAAATATCAGTTGAAAAAATAATTTAATTTTGTTTTAACTTGGTTTAATTATAACTCATTTAAGCTTAATGTTGTCCATAGGCTCAGAAGAGCATTTTAGAATAGGGCTCAGGCTTTAGGTTCATGATCGGAGTTTTTGAGCCTAACAAGCCTTTAGACAAATTTTTACTTATATTCACCATAACTTAACATTTTGCTTCATTGTGTTTGTGTTTCTTATTTCGTATTGTTTTTTGAATAATAAAAAACACTTTTGATGTTTTTGTATATAATTTTTCGCTTTGAAAATTTAGTGGTTCAGGCTCTAGGTTTCGAAACCAGGTTCAGACTCTGGGTTTTGAGTCTAGGCTTAGGCTCTAAGCTTATCGATCCTAAGAATAAGCATTAAATATAAAACTTTTGAAATATGTTCTCATATAATCTAATGATTAAAGTTATGGATATTTCAAATTTTAGATATTTAATGCTCATTCTTAGGTTAATTGTTAGTAAGATTTTTCAAAATATTCTAAAATTCATGTTAATGAGTCAAAAATGCTATTATTTTAATTTAAAAATATAACATTTAGGATAAATATATACCATCTAAGCCTTGTTATAATAAATTATATAACATTTAATATTAAATTTAATGTTTACACTTATAAAGTTTCAATTGTCATCGATTGCTTGGAAACTTGTGCTGATTCATTTCCAAGAGAGTGAAATTAAAAATTTAGAACTGAATTAACAATATTCACAACTAATTGAAGCTTATTAATAGCTCATTCATTTTCTAACTACTACTAAGAAACACATTCAAAATTATTAAAACTTAATGTGTTAAATAGGCTCAAAAAAGAATCATTTATCTAAGACCTGGAGATTAGACTCAGCCGGTTACATGTCAAAGGGACGCTTACAATAATTTATGATCAGAAATTTGAGCTCAAATTTTTTTTCAAAAGTTGAAATGATTATATAAATTGCATATCACACAATTTCTTGATATTTTCTCCACAACCTCTTCTCCATTAGCACATAATTTAGTCACATTGATAGCCACTATCTTTGTCAATATTGAATTGCGAGACACGTTTAATAGTGGATTTTTGGCAGCAATTTATTAGCACTTTGTGCAGCAATATCTGCCCTAAGAATGTATATTTCTTTGGAACTAATTAGGATAACTCCTTCGATGGATTCTTTAAGTAAAACATTTGCGAATTGTTTGATTGTTTCTGCGCTCATTCCATCAGTGATTTTGTTAGCAACTGCTTTCCAACAGAGAGTAAATGCTTTCCCGCATTTAAACGAGCTTTGAGCTGCACTCAAAGTACCGAATGTACAATAATTCATTACCAATCCAATAATAAAAGCAACTCAACCACCTCGTCGCTCCCTTCATCAGCGAGTGCAATGATCAAGTCAATTAAATTATTTATTGATCCAATTATTGGTAAATAACTAATTAATTTACAAATTTTGTGGAGTTTGCAATTCATACGCTCAAAGTCTGGAAAGATTGTTCATTTATTATTCGTGTTTATGTTTTAAAATTTAACATCATATTAATTATAACTTACGTCTATTTCTACAATTATTGCATTTTATGAGTATTTTATTTGATTGGATTTGTAATTCCGACGTATGATCCCAAAACTCAAATAAATTTTCTCACTATATCTTAAAAAATTGAATTGAATTATTACTAGTTATTAATAGTTTGTTGATTATATTATTATAAACAGCTTTAAAATGTATACGTCTTGAAATATTAGAAAAATGATCTAATCTTTAATTGGAATTTGTCTAATCTAATTACAACATTCATATTCATACACCACTATTCGAATGCACTTTTGAAACTTTTTTGTGTTTTTCATTATATAATATATTTAGTGATAATAGTTTTTGGCTTAAGCCCAATTCGACTCTCACAATACGCCGAAAAAAATTATCACTAAATATGTTCAATAGTTCATCAATTTTTTAGAGATAGAATGCAATTATATTCTAAATATATTGAGGAGCTGTTTATTGTTCTTACTTTTGAATAATATTTTGAAGCTCACGATATAAATTGCATTCATGCAAAATGATTAATGTCTTAGAGCTCAATAACATAAGACAGGATCTAATTTTATCAGTAAACTAACACAGACTAAACTTATTTCGTTCTTCTCTTTTGAGAGATTTTATAAATTAAGTTAAATAACTAATAAATAGTATTCTCTAATCTTTATAAAACACTTTTTTTTAATTTTTAAAAAAAACTATTATAATTATAATGATTACAACATATTAAGAATAATAAAGCTTTACTTAACTAAATAAGGCATACAGTATATCATATACAGTAATGTATTCTATTGAGACTTAATTTATTTAACAATAAAAGTAGACTTATGATTAAGATTATAAAAATATAAAAAAATTAATTGCAGTATATTTTGATTTTTGACAATATTCGCAAAGATTCTGTTTTAATTAATTTAAATTTGAATTTAAGAAAACCTGAAATCTGTCCCCATTTCAAACATTGTTTTAATTGATGTTTACTAAAAATTTGAAGAATTTGTTTTTTAATTTATAAAAATGTTAATTCATAATTAAAGAATAGTATATTATGCAGACTTAACATGATTTAAAACGATTAAAATTTAATTTTATTTAAGTTGTTCCAAACAATACTAATAAAAGTAAAGCTGAAAGTACTTAAGAATAGCAGCATCAGAATTGCAATCGTTTTTGACCACAGAATATTCAATTAAATTTATTTTAAACTAATAAGAGTAAAGAGAAACTTCCCATAACATCAATCAGTTTTCACAAATGGATGAACAGTTTCTGGAATAAAAGTGAAAGCAAGAGATGCTTTATTTCAATAAAGTCAACATAATTATCATAAAATAGTACCAAACAATGCATTATACAGTATAGACCATTATTTGGTCGCAAAGTTGATAGTTTGTTGTTTATGTCAACTATTGATTTTAGTGAGAGGAGCAACACATCATCAATTTAAATTTTATGTCAGTAACAATCAAATTCTCATTTAGAATAATCTATTTTTCCCAGTTTTAGCATATTATTTAGTGAACAAATTCCATACGGGGGGGGGGGGGGGAGAGATGCATAAAAAATAAGAGACAGTTAAGTCTTTCTCATAATGAATCAAAATCATGAATATTCCTTTATTACGCTCTCTTAAGTTTTAAAGTTTAAAATAAAAAATTTAAAGTGAATGTAAATTGAGTCTAAAGGGTATGATTAAACTGAACTTTAAAAATAAACTAAAACTCATGCATTTATAGGAATTCTATTACTTAAATAAATATATGAAGCGAATGCTTATTTAATACTATAAAATGCGTGCCTATGTGTGTGTTTTCTTTTGTAAACATAGAATTTTATACTTTTTTATACTTTTCAGAGTGAGTCAAGAAGCAAGCCTTTACAGCATCAGTTCACTTACGAGGACCTCTTTTCAAGCGTTGCGCACTTCCTTGTATTTACAACTTGGAGTGCAATTCTCATCTCATTATTTCCTCACAAAATCGAGAGCATCAGAGCAGGTGAGCATTACTGAGCTTTTTAACGCATTCAAATGCAAAACTTTGGTAAAACTGCAGACAGATCTCAAAGTTGCGATTTTTGTATAAAGGACGAGTCAACCAAATAAAATAGTAATTCGCAAACTCGATGTGCTTTTGATATTATAAAACTTGTGATCAATCCTTGAAATCAAACTTCTTTGAGAAGAAAAAATGTTCTTTATTTCTAAAAATAAATAGAAAGCAACTCATCAAAGCTCTACTGTTAAGTGTCAATGCGGGCTCTGATAAGAAGCAAAATATAACAGTTTAACCATTAGTTACTTTAGAATTCAAGGCAGAGAAGTAAAGAGTGAAATATCTATTTGTTAAATGGCATAAAAGTTTCAGAAAAATAGCTAACAGTACGGCTTCACATGAGGTTGTTTACCGACGACAGTCTATATTTAAGAGAAAGTGATGACTTTATGTTAAAATAAATGACTTCCCCACTCATAGACAACCTAATGTCAAGCTATGGTTAACAGTCAATCGTGAATAACGTGTAAAAGAATAAAATAATTAATTATTCTATTATGAGAAAAGAATACCCAAAAGATCATATCACACAGGTATAGGTACAGTTCCTTTCAAAACTAAAGTGCAATTTTAAGATATATACTTCAGTGTATAACACAAGATAATAAAATATTCAATCTCTAATCAGTTTGATAGAGTGATAGTTGAATAAAATTTATATTAAACAGAAAGTGATTCAGAGATAAAAATGTTTTCATAGCTATGGCTTTTCATAGTTTGGTTAAAAAAAGTTAGTAATTTTTAATCTCACCGAAGCCCGTGTTAAACCAGTGAAATTTTCACAGGGATAATCCCGTGTCGGGCCATGGGGGTGTTTAAAAAACACTGAATATGTGGCCAACATATAGCAGAGCAAATAGCCACGCCTGGGCTTCAAACCCAGACCCTTCGATCCGGAGTCGAAGCCATAGCGCGTTGCGCTACTTCTCCCCCCTAAACTTCCGAACGTTTCATATATTAAATCATAATATCGATTAAATCGTTTAATATTTATGCCGTTATTTCAAACATTGAATATTTCTATTTTTTCACTTTCAAAACACTGTTTAACCATATTTAATGATTTTAATTAACTTTATTTGAAAGTAATTTTAACCGAAAATGAACACTGAAAGCATTCTTTTCTATCTCAAGCTATGTGTCAGTCAAGTAAACTAGTGTCGTGTCAATTTCAAAATTTAGTTTGAGTTCCAGTTCCTGAAAAAATTAGTTTGAGTTCTAGTTTAAGTTCCTGAAACTGAAATACTAATTCATCACTAAGTTTAACCTTAACTATATCTCAATTTCATTCCTCAAACCAGACATGAGCAAGGTATGAAGCTCTAGGGGGTGGTACTATTTAAAAAAAAAATCTATCTTGGTCTCCCCTTTGAGTTTTCTCAAGATTTTTAAAAAATTTTACCTTGGTCCCCCTTCCAAGGTAAAAATTAAAAAATCCATGGAGGGGGGGGGGGTCTACAAATCAAAGAGGGGGACTAAGGTAAAATTTCGGACCTCAGGGGATTGTACACCCTTGCCCATATCTGGTTACATAATATGTTAAGTTTGATTTTTATCTGTTTTTAAAGTTTCTGTAAAGTTTGAACTTAATTTATCTAAAGTTAACTTTTTATTTAAGTTTCGAAAAACTTTATTATATTGGACTCAGTTTAATGTTTTACGTGAAGTATATATCTTTCTTAAAATTGCACTATTGTTTTGAACGGAACTGTACCGCAGGCGACACAAAAATGTTGAAAGCAACGAGAAATGATGTTTTACTGGACCAATATCAATCTCCCTGTAATGCACATTAATTTTAAATAATCTCTCGCTTGTATTTTTTATGTCAAGTCAGTTGTAATTCACATTTTATATTATTTTTTATGGAAAGATATAAATCACTATATTGTATAATAGCTCAACTTTACTCTTTGATTTCCAAAATTTTTTTGTATCGCCTGTACAGACACCTGTAATTGAATTTAATTTCAATAATTTGTAATTGTTAAACATTTTATTAGAGTAAAAGTTACGGAACTTGTATTTTATATAATTTTATAGAAATATAATTTTTTTGATTAACTCTTAAAAAATGGATAATATTTTCTCTTAGATTTGAAATAATATTAAATAAATAATTTTTGGAGTAACTCATTTCCTCAGATATACAAATATATTTTGAAAATTTTATTGATTCAGAAATTGTGAAGAGTAGCGCACTTTATATAGGAATTGGTAAAAGATATACTATCGTTAGATCTTCAAATAGGAAGTGATAAATCTGAATAATATAAGAATATCATAAGAATCACTTAACTTTAAGATTTATTGGCGAATATTTGTTTTAAAATATTAATATTGATTTACAAATTAGAGTTTTCTCGAGCATAGGATTAGTTCTAAACTTTTTTTTATTTTTCACATAAATAAAAATTAAAATCAATATATTTAATAAATTAAGCAAATGAAAGAGCGCTCATATCTTACGAGGCACTGAAAATAATTATAATTAATTGATTTCTATTTTGAGTTTCTTATCAAAATAGTACAGAGTATTTATTTAATTGTTAAGTACTTTACAACATCTGGTGCTATAAATAAGTAGAAGTAGTAAAAGAAGTTCATTAATTCATTTGTAACTTATATGAAATAAAGTGAATTCATTCGTAAGAATTATGTTCACCTAAAAAGCTAGAAATGTGTTGACCTTAGAATATGTAATAATTCATAACTTCACTAAACAAAAGCAATTACTAAATATTGAACCGTTAATTGATTTCTTTTGGTAATGATTGGCATTTAGTCAACTCTTCAGTGAATATCCTGTCACTAATATTAAAATAAAAATGAGATTTAAGTGTATTTCTCTTAAAACAGTTTTTGAAAGTCATTAAATTCTAATATCATTAAAGCTAACAGTTTTCAAATTGAGAAAATCATTTGTAAGCTCTCAAAATTGAGTTTCACTGTAAAATTCATAATAAAAGAATTTCTCCCTTCATTAATAGAGAAAAACTAAGTTAGTATTGATTAGAAATAGTGCATGAAATTTAATGCAAACATAATTTGAATACTTTAATAAGTTAGTAAGCATTTTGCTTATCTGTATTCATTTTCCAGACTATCATTGGTAAAAAAATAAAAGAAAATACGTTTAAATCTCAAACAGCAAAATTCAAAGTATTTAATAATTAATTAAATGCTTTGTAAATTCTATTTTATTTTAAATTTCATAACCCATGATTATGTATAATTATAGAGTAACTTTTGAGGCGTAACACCGAATAATCCGAATATTGCCCCCAAATCTTAAAAAAATATTCGGCGTAAAGATATTTTTCTCGAGATAACGCCGAATAAACCCAATTTTTCGAAAAATAGTATAGGAAAACACCAAAAAACTTCAGATTTCTTTTCCTTTCAAAAAATTTGAACTGATTCAAAATTTGAATTATTATAAGGATCTGTTTCTCGAAGTCTCTGAAGTCTACTATCAAAAGGAATTGCATGAATTGAGACACGTTGAGAATGCAAATGATTTTGTATTTCAGTGTAGACATAGAAGAAAGACTTATTGATTATTAATTGTTTAATATGAATACTTTTGTAACTTCTTTATTAATACAAAATAAATAAAACTCATATTCTCTAAAATTTACTAATTTTTACGCCGAATATTACCGCCGAATTTGTCATTCGAGTTACGCCAAGAAAGTTACTCTCTATGTATAATTAATGATTTATTAGCATTACTACTATAATCGGGATTTACAAAGTGCTGCACCAGCTTTAGAGGCTTTTTTTTATTTTCATATCTCTAATTACAATAGAGGTGTAAATATTGTAAGTTTTCCGACGCTATTTTTGAAAAATGAAATAAATTTGGTGTTTTTAAATTAACAAACACTTTTATTGTGTGCATTTTATTAACTGTATTACTCCCTAACTTTGATATAATAGTATTTTTTTGGTTTTTGGTTGGTTTGCTTTTCATCAAATGTATTTTTTCAGAAGAATTGATTAGGTAAATGGTAATAAGACTAGGCCTGATCCACCTTTATGACCTCTAGTCAAAGCGTCCCAGAAAGGAATGGTTACCTATCCGTTTCAAGACCCCACCGAAGTCAAGTTGAAAATCGCTTTTCAAAAATTATGGCCACAATTTTGTGGACTCTTAAGGTTTAGGGATTTTATTAATCAACTATAGAGAACATAAACAATCATATACTGGTGTTTATGTTGCATAGATATTATAAAGATCACTTCAAGTTATTAAGATTAAGCGGTGTGGAAAGTAGGTTAGGGTTTATCATATTGCAAGATAATCAAAGCTCGGATTTTAGAAACTAAATCCTTTGAAATCGGTGGAGAATCGGGGAGGGGGGGGGGGGGAATTTCGAAAATTGGGAGTTTATCGGGAACTTGGCTACCGTTCAATTATATTTAAACAGATAATATTATAAATGATTAAATATTGTAGTGGGCATAAAAAATAGACTATCTTGAGGTTTGGCAGTAGACATACATTTATTTAAGTTTAGATAATTTTGAGTTACATTTTATCTGCATTTTATCAGGTTTAAAACAAGAGTTTATAACAGGACAATGTGTTCACACAATTAGAGTTAAAACATACTGCAAGTGTGTATATTAAATACATGACAATTCATACTTAACAAAAAGTAATTAAGTTATTTCAAGAATAATCGATTGCATTAATAGGAAGTAATTCATAACAACTAACATATTGATTCATTATTTGGTGCATTATTATAAACATAAACAAATTTCTAATGAATGAAATTATAAATGCAATTGAATTACAACAAAAGTAATTAATACAACGGATGTTTCTATTAAATTAATAACAACAGACACAAAGTTCACTACAATATTGTTAACTAATCACTTATAGTGATCGGATAACTTATTATTGATAATAAAAGCAACATTTTGATATTTTGTGGTGATGATGAAAATCTCATTCTCAAACCCATGGGGTGGGATTCAAAATGAAAAAAGCGCGTTGGATAATATAGGGTGGGATTAATATAATTTTCAATTGGATTGGGATTAAAAATTCTAATTTTTTCTTCATTAGTCTATATTAAAAAAGCTTAGTTTAAATTATTTGAAATCGAGTGAGACTGTTCAGGGTAGGGTTACATTACTACCCTAGCCTTGAGGTCTAGTGTTTTTTCAGTAATTCTAATTTTTAAGAGTGTGGGAGTAAATGTCAGGGAGATATGATATGATAATCTATACCCCCTTAGCCATCATCGAATATACTCTACTCCACAATCTCATGAGAACCATAACAAGAAAAGACTTGTTACAGCATATTAAGGAATAAGCATAAATTTTAATTTTCTTTTATATATGAGCTTTTTTTTGTTAAATTTTGTTCATAAATGGGATAGAAACCAAATTTTAGCACTAATTTCTCCTAAATGGCAACTTTATTGGGAACAAAATAGTAATCGGAAAAATCGGAAATGAAATTCAAAACCGGCATTTATCGGGAATCGGGAGTTTAAAAATTTAAATATTAGTTCTTCACACTTTGAAACGCCTTTCCCCTTAATCTCCCGAAGATTGCTCTTACGGATATAAATCGGGAATTCCCGATTTATCCGAGGCTTGAAGGAAATATAAGGCACAAAACAAAAAAGTTCTGTCTTAGATCTAGCCATACATCCCTCTATTCTCAAGACATGCCCTCAGTGGCTATTATATATTTTGTAATTAGAAAAATTATTTACGTGGACTAAATTTTAATAATGATAATGATATTAATTCAGCAGTAGATAATTGTTTTGGAAAAAATTTGACTTCTTTATGGATAGAATGAACAGTTACCGAAAAGCAGGCAAAAGTATATTGAAGTTAAGGAGAACTATATTTAATATTAATATATAAATTAACTCCCCATTAGTTATCTTTATATATTAGGCAAATAACCATTCATTGTAGGTTCAAAAACTTACACTTCGGAAGATATAAGAAAAACATATTATCTCTATGGGGATCAATAATTAATGTCTATACAAAAAATTTTGAATTTACTTTTTCTGATCTAAATTTTAAAAATAAAATGATTTATACTCATGTAATGTAATATATAAAAAAATGCAAAATTTAAAATAAAAATTGTCTGTAAAAAGTCTACAAGAATTGATTCTCTGAAAGAAGCTTAATTAACTTAATAATTGAAAGACTTAGTAAGACTTTTGTCTGAGCGCTTGGATTGCATTAACTTCAACTCTTATAATTTCAACTGACATAATACCTGACTCAATACAGTGAAAGAGAAACTTTCCTCATTCAGCATGTATTTGAATGGTGTGACCGCAATCAATGCACATACGTTTGGTCAACTTTCCTCTACTTTTGAATGTTTAACAAACAAAACACGTGTTTTAAAGTTCCCGCATAAGTAATGTACAGTACGTACATTGATCTCATACTCCCTCCCCCTCTATGCGCATCCTTCTGTACTTCTTCTGCACCCTTTTGGTGAACTCCTGTACGCACTGGGTGTTTGAGCCCTATGGGATTGACAACTCATTGCTAACACTCAACACTTTTCCCATTACTACTCAATACAAAAACTGATAAGACTTCATCCATTAAATACGTACGCACTCATAGGGGGAGGGGGTATGCAATACAAACTCATATTCTCCTATATATTTAACATTAGATCATGTGTGAAAATGCGTATATAGGGGAGGGGTTTAAGAATTAAAATTTTTGCGTATGTACTTTAATGGGTGGCGCCTGACCACTAATTATCAATTTAATTATTCATCTTTAGTTATCACTTCATTTTTCGGAATTAAGGAACAACTTTTGCAAGTGATTGTACTCATACATTAGTTGCTTTCATTGGGTTAAAAAAAGCTGAAATTGCATGAATTCAATGAAATGTGATGCTTAGGAACCAAATTTAAGATATTTAAATACAAATATATTTAATTGCTTTGTCATGTGAATAAAAATGAGTTTCCAATGCATTATCTTTTCTAATCTTATCCAAGTCTTATGTGGTCGCGTGAGTGCAAATTTCTCTGTCAGGAAAACATTTGAAATATTGAGAGAAACTTTCTTAGCATAGGATAATTCTAGAAATTTTACATTTGGTTTTGAACTTATGCTTTGGCCGATGACCCAAAAAATGAAGTGGTGATGAATGAGGAATCAAATGAATAGTGCATAACATATTGATATAACTCTAGTATATAAAAATGGTTTTGAAAGGTTCCTTCTTTTGATATCATTAGTTTACTCATGCAATCGATTTCATGCATTTGAGACAATTTTGGTAAATCGATATATAAATATAGTATGAGTTAGTGTTCAATAACCATATTTTAGTACTATTTTAAATTCTTATGCTGAAAAAGTCTGGAAAAATAGATGAATTACCAAAATTAATCTCATTTGTATACTTATAAAGATAAGTATGAATTTTTAAAAGTTATGAAACAAAAATTTTCAGCAAAAGGTATGAGTTTTTCCAATTTATGATTTTTTATTAACAAATAAATGAATTATTTTAATAAAAAAGAAAAGTTCATCTTTTATGGTCCAAGAATTTGCAAAACTTTAAAGTTGAGATAATTTTTTAAGACAAGATTTATGAATACGACATAGGATTAGATGTCCCTAATATGAAAAAGTAGTGTTATTTGAGAGAGGCCTGTATTAGGACAGCCATAGCTTAATCAAATTGAAGTATTGCCAAATTGTCATTTAGATATTTACTTCTTGATTGCCTGAAGGCATTCAATGAAAACTTTATTCTATGACCGCTCACATAATTGGACTGAATCTATGTCTTTTGGGAATAAATGTCAAATCTTGTTTGCATATTGAATTCAGATTTCACTCTAATTCTTTGGAAGTGTTCATCATTTTGCATTTGAAGTGTACGGTAATTTCAGTTTTTAATAAGAGATATAAATTCTACAAATAGTTCTACAGTTTAATTCAATTATGTTTGATATAATATAACAATTGTTTAATTTAAGTCTCATTTGAAATAATTTAAACTATAAAATGATTAAGTAATGAAATTGACTAAAATCAATATGAAGTACAGTAAAGTAATATTTGAGATTCACTTCTCTATGCTATTAAACTAGAAATGAGTGTTTTTTCTATTGAACGCCAACTTTGACACTTATCAAGGAATTCCTTGACATGAATCACATTCCCAGCGACCACAATAATTGCGATGAAATTAAACCTCAACTCTTCTAAAGCGTTATGGAGTACACATAGAGACAAGCTTTTTCGGGTTTAACCCGATAAAACCTGATAAAACCCACCGATTTTTTAAATATGTATTTCGGGTTTAACTCGAATTCCCCAATAATTAACAATCTTAATCTCATAATTTAATCTTTCAATCTAAAGCTGTAAACAGGCAAAGCTTTATTCCTTAGAATTAACAAATTTAAACTCGTTTTTCTATTGCATTACAAAAAAATCAAAGCAAGAGTGCTTTTAATCGATGTTTCTATGTTTAAAAAGGTAACAAATATTACTATTAAATGCTCTCAATTTAATTGAAAAAGACTTTAGTGATGTATTAGTTCGAGTCAGACTCTGCCAGTTATATGAATAAATTGTTTGATTAATACACCCGATAATTAGACAACAATGAATCAATCAATTTTCATGTCAATTATGTCTCATATTTGATGCACAATTGTACGAATGAAGCCTTAAAATTACCGAAGTTTAAAGTTATTAAACTAATTGTTGTAAAGTTTGGAAATATCTTTACTCTTTCTGCTAACCTGTTAAATGAATTTAATGCAATATTAAGAGAGAATGATATAATTTGAGAATGAATGCAATTGTCGCAGTCCGTAAAGAAAGGGTGTATGTCAATTTTTTCACAAAATGATATTTTAATTGATTGAAATAGATCAAAATCAAATCTAATTATGGTAAAAAAATCAATATGTGTTGCAATTTAAAGTTTTTTTCAATTAATTTTTTTAATTTGATAATTATAATGATCTGAACTGTAAGAGAATTGTAAAAACTGCTATAAATCTAGAGCGCATGCCTATACTTTGCGTTTTTCTCAAAATAATGCATTTATGAGATACACCCTTTCTTCACGGACTGCGACAATTCTTTATATTAATGACGATATTAAATGCAATTTTTTCAATTTTTAATTATGAAAATTTGTGAACTATTATTATAAAACCCGAAAGGGACCCGAATAAAGCTTTTGAAAATAAAACCTGAAAAACCCCGCCTATTTTTAAAAAAATAATACCCGAAAAAGCTCATCTCAGCACAATTTATAAATTTTTCTCGAATATAACTTTTGATCCTCTGTAAAGATTTGCATATAAGTTCACTTATTTTATGAATTAGAGAATAAAAATCAAAATACACTTATATGTAAATAATTTATTTTATTTTATTATACTTTGTATTCAAGAAGTTTTCTTTAGAATTGAAGATATAGTCTTAATTTTTTCTCATTCACCTACATTTCCATTTTTTAAAAATATACATTGCATTTGAAAATATAAAATTTGTAGAAAATCTGAAAATAAAAATTTAAAGCTAAAGCTAGCGATGATATAAGACTTTATGTTAATATAAAATTGCGAAATGAACTGATGGAAGCTTAAAAAATAAAACTTAACTTCAGAGACTTTTGGTCTCACTTGAATTATTAGACTTTGAGACTTTTATATACATTTGAAGGCTTTCGTTCGAAAGCTCCAGGGGTTGCACTTGAGAAAATTTCTGAGAATCGAGTGGGAGGCAAAAATTTTTCTAAGTGCTAACACTTTTTTTAAGAAAATGTTTTGAAGTCAAAATTTTAACATTATTTTTGGCACATATATTAAATATCAACTAATTGACGTTTACATAAAACTGAAAAAATGAAGGCGTGCATTTTTAATTTTGCAAAATTTGAGGAGTACACCCACCCATGGCGGGCACTAAACTATTTAAAAATCGTTCTTATACTTGAAAACAATTTTACATTAAACTAACTAACAGTCAAGTTCTGGCTTCCTCTTTATCTCAAATAACTTAATTTGTCTGATATTTCAATTCATAATTACTAATTCCATGTATTATTTTAAGCATATCTCTCAAATTTATTTAAATTATAAATAGTTTGACTAAAAAAATTGTTAAATTCCTAAAAATTAAACCTTCTCTGACTATACTCTTTATTACAAAAGTTTTCAACACTCTTTACTGTATTAAACTGTAAGAAATATACTGTACTTTATAGCCTTTATAGCAGTACAAAAAACTCAGACTCTTTATATTTATTTTATACTTAAGCACTGTATATACCAATAAATTATTCAAAATGAATAAATTCTTTAGAAACCTATAGATATTTCATATGTCAAATATAAAGGTTAAAAATACTGTATTAGACAAAAATATTATTCTCGTTTAATATCGAATGAAATTTAAATAACTTCTCCTTAAGACGCATTCAGAACCACTTTCAAGTAAAGCAATAAATTGCTGTAAAAATGACGGGAACAAAATGAAATTATTAAATCAATTTTCGTTATTTAATAACATTTTAATAGAAAATTCAATTGTTTTTCGAAATTTAGTAAAGTTTCAAATGAAGGTAAATGTTTAGTCGATATTTCAATACAATTTGGACTATAATTTTATTATAAAAATTGAATTAAAGAATTTCAAACCAATTACAGCACAAATTAAGTGGGTTTTGATTATTGCAAAACGGATTACTGACTTGTGAGTTGTATTGTTTTGTTAACCTCAATGTCTAATTTGGACTTAAGTTATATTGAGACAAAACAGTCAGTCGAAAACAATTATGAATTTTCAAAATTAGAATATTTTGCTTGTCTTAACAGAAATCGATTTCTCATCTCAGACAAGAATACTTAATATAATGTAAATCTAATTATTATTTGTAAACTTCAAGAATCGCAGATAACTCAAGCAATTCTCTTTTGCTTTCTCTTCACTTTATTTCTTATGTAAATAAAGGAAAGGCTCAGATTTGTTAATACAATAATTAATATTAAATAATAGTTGCCTACAATTTTCTATAACTCCCAAGTATTTTAATATTTATACAATAGTTTAAGGCTTGAATTTCAGAATTAGTTTTGTCACCATTTGCAGGATTTATGAAAATTGTATTATTTTCTTAATTTATTTTCAAGGCTTTTATTTATTGATTTTTATTGGTTTGGTTTGATTTGGTTTTCTTTAATTAATTAAATGGAAGCATGAGTTGAAATGAGATATTTCTATGGAATGAGATTGCATTGCGAGAGATTAGTCTTTCATAATGAGTTGCTCAGCCCTGACATTGTCTATAGAGATCGCTAAC